>JAANHX010000357.1:0-33566 GCA_011320135.1 Phytophthora betacei
CTCCTGCATGTAGTAATGCCAAACCTACCGTCTGGGCCTTTTCACGGGGAGTGTCGCCACTGTCATCAGCAATGACCTTTCCTCGGACGCCCACTAGCGTCAACCGGCTGAACCGAACCAAAGGACGGCAAGGTGGCCTCGAGCAGCGTGTAAAAATATACGTCGTCCCGACGAGACGATGAATAGCGTCGATGCGTTTATGCGGCTCAGCAAAGGCAATGAGCGGAGTCGTATCCGTGAGAGCGCTTGGAAGATGGCGAGTGCGTATGAAGCGTGCGTTTGGGGCGTGGTTGCAGTGGTTGCAGTGGTTGTGCGTGTGTGTGTATTTGCGTTGGGTTTGTTATTTTGAGTGCGGTTTCATTGTTCAGCCTTCCATATAGTCTAGGCGGTTAGGATAGCTGGCTCTCACCCAGCAGACCCTGGTTCGAGTCCCGGTGTGGGACATCTTTTGCTTTTCTTCTTTCTGCTTCTTCTATTTCGTCTACCTTGCACGCTTTCTCAGCGAGATTACAACAAGCGCGTCGTAGCTACTCGGTAAGTTCCGCCTGCGAGTCCTTACACTCTCCTGCATGTAGTAATGCCAAACCTACCGTCTGGGCCTTTTCACGGTGGAGTGTCGCCACTGTCATCAGCAATGACCTTTCCTCGGACGCCCACTAGCGTCAACCGGCTGAACCGAACCAAAGGACAGCAAGGTGGCCTCGAGCAGCGTGTAAAAAATACGTCGTCCCGATGAGCGATGAATAGCGTCGATGCGTTTTGCGGCTCAGCAAAGGCAATGAGCGGAGTCGTATCCGTGAGAGCGCTTGGAAGGATGGCGAGTGCGTATGAAGCGTGCGTTTGGGGTGTGGTTTGCAGTGGTTGCAGTGGTTGTGCGTGTGTGTGTATTGCGTTGGGTT
This sequence comes from Phytophthora betacei, assembly GCA_011320135.1. NCBI lineage: Eukaryota > Oomycota > Peronosporomycetes > Peronosporales > Peronosporaceae > Phytophthora > Phytophthora betacei. The sequence goes on from JAANHX010000357.1 coordinate 900, forward strand.
TGTGATTTTGAGTGCGGTTTCATTGTTCAGCCTTCCAATATAGTCTAGGCGGTTCGGATAGCTGGCTCTCACCCAGCAGACCCTGTTCGAGTCCCGGTGTGGGAACATCTTTTGCTTTTCTTTCTTTCTGCTTCTTCTATTTCGTCTACCTTGCACGCTTTCTCAGCGAGATTACAACAAGCGCGCGTAGTAGCACTCGGTAAGTTTCGCCTGCGAGTCCTTACACTCCTGCATGTAGTAATGCCAAACCTACCGTCTGGGCCTTTTCACGGTGGAGTGTCGCCACTGTCATCAGCATGACCTTTCCTCGGACGCCCACTAGCGTCAACCGGCTGAACGAACCAAAGGACGGCAAGGTGGCCTCGAGCAGTGTGTAATAAATACGTCGTCCCCGAGACGATGAATAGCGTCGATGCGTTTATGCGGCTCAGCAAAGGCAATGAGCGGAGTCGTATCCGTGAGAGCGCTTGAAGGATGGCGAGTGCGTATGAAGCGTGCGTTTGGGGCGTGGTTGCAGTGGTTGCAGTGGTTGTGCGTGTGTGTATTTGCGTTGGGTTTGTTATTTTGAGTGCGGTTTCATATTGTTCAGCCTTCCCATATAGTCTAGGCGGTTAGGATAGCTGGCTCTCACCCAGCAGACCCGGGTTCGAGTCCCGGTGTGGGAACATCTTTTGCTTTTCTTTCTTTCTGCTTCTTCTATTTCGTCTACTTGCACGCTTTCTCAGCGAGATTACACAAGCGCGTCGTAGTACTCGGTAAGTTTCGCCTGCGAGTCCTTACACTCCTGCCTGATGTAGTAATGCCAAACCTACCGTCTGGGCCTTTTCACGGGGAGTGTCGCCACTGTCATCAGCAATGACCTTTCCTCGGACGCCAACTAGCGTCAACCGGCTGAACCGAGCCAAAGGACGGCAAGGTGGCCTCGAGCAGTGTGTAAAAAATACGTCGTCCCGATGAGACGATGAATAGCGTCGATGCGTTTATGCGGCTCAGCAAAGGCAATGAGCGGAGTCGTATCCGTGAGAGCGCTTGAAAGGATGGCGAGTGCGTATGAAGCGTGCGTTTGGGGCGTGGTTGCAGTGGTTGCAGTGGTTGTGCGTGTGTGTATTTGCGTTGGGTTTGTTATTTGAGTGCGGTTTCATTGTTCAGCCTTCCCATATAGTCTAGGCGGTTAGGATAGCTGGCTCTCACCCAGCAGACCCGGAATCGAGTCCCGGTGTGGGAACATCTTTTGCTTTTCTTCTTTCTTTCTTCTTCTATTTCGTCTACCTTGCACGCTTTCTCAGCGAGATTACAACAAGCGCGTCGTAGCTACTCGGTAAGTTTCGCCTGCGAGTCCTTACACTCCTGCATGTAGTAATGCCAAACCTACCGTCTGGGCCTTTTCACGGTGGAGTGTCGCCACTGTCATCAGCAATGACCTTTCCTCGGACGCCCACTAGCGTCAACCGGCTGAACCGAACCAAAGGACGCAAGGTGGCCTCGAGCAGCGTGTAAAAATATGTCGTCCCGATGAGACGATGAATAGCGTCGATGCGTTTATGCGGCTCAGCAAAGGCAATGAGCGGAGTCGTATCCGTGAGAGCGCTTGAAGGATGGCGAGAGCGTATGAAGCGTGCGTTTGGGGCGTGGTTGCAGTGGTTGCAGTGGTTGTGCGTGTGTGTATTTGCGTTGGGTTTGTTATTTTGAGTGCGGTTTCATGTTCAGCCTTCCCATATAGTCTAGGCGGTTAGGATAGCTGGCTCTCACCCAGCAGACCCGGGTTCGAGTCCCGGTGTGGGAACATCTTTTGCTTTTCTTTCTTTCTTGCTTCTTCTATTTCGTCTACCTTGCACGCTTTCTCAGCGAGATTACAACAAGCGCGTCGTAGCTACTCGGTAAGTTTCGCCTGCGAGTCCTTACACTCCTGCATGTAGTAATGCCAAACCTACCGTCTGGGCCTTTTCACGGTGGAGTGTCGCCACTGTCATCAGCAATGACCTTTCCTCGGACGCCAACTAGCGCCAACCGGCTGAACCGAACCAAAGGACGGCAAGGGGCCTCGAGCAGTGTGTAATAAATACGTCGTCCCGACGAGACGATAAATAGCGTCGATGCGTTTATGCGGCTCAGCAAAGGCAATGAGCGGAGTCGTATCCGTGAGAGCGCTTGGAAGGATGGCGAGTGCGTATGAAGCGTGCGTGGTTGCAGTGGTTGTGCGTGTGTGTTATTTGCGTTGGGTTTGTGATTTTGAGTGCGGTTTCAATGTTCAGGCTTCCATATAGTCTAGGCGGTTCGGATAGCTGGCTCTCGCCCAGCAGACCCGGGTTCGAGTCCCGGTGTGGGAACATCTTTGCTTTTCTTTCTTTCTGCTTCTTCTATTTCGTCTACCTCGCACGCTTTCTCAGCGAGATTACCACAAGCGCGTCGTAGCACTCGGTAAGTTCCGCCTGGAGTCCCTACGCTCCTGCATGTAGTAATGCCAAACCTACCGTCTGGGCCTTTTCACGGTGGAGTGTCGCCACTGTCATCAGCAATGACCTTTCCACGGACGCCAACTAGCGTCAACCGGCTGAACCGAACCAAAAGACGGCAAGGTGGCCTCGAGCATGTGTAAAAATACGTCGTCCCGATGAGACGATGAATAGCGTCGATGCGTTTATGCGGCTCAGCAAAGGCAATGAGCGTAGTCGTATCCGTGAGAGCGCTTGGAAGGATGGCGAGTGCGTATGAAGCGTGCGTTTGGGGCGTGGTTGCAGTGGTTGCAGTGGTTGTGCGTGTGTGTATTTGCGTTGGGTTTGTTATTTTGAGTGCGGTTTCATTGTTCAGCCTTCCATATAGTCTAGGCGGTTAGGATAGCTGGCTCTCACCCAGCAGACCCGGGTTCGAGTCCCGTGTGGGAACATCTTTTGCTTTTCTTTCTTTCTGCTTCTTCTATTTCGTCTACCTCGCACGCTTTCTCAGCGAGATTACAACAAGCGCGTCGTAGCTACTCGGTAAGTTTCGCCTGCGAGTCCTTACACTCTGCATGTAGTAATGCCAACCTACCGTCTGGGCCTTTTCACGGTGGAGTGTCGCCACTGTCATCAGCGATGACCTTTCCTCGGACGCCCACTAGCGTCAACCGGCTGAACCGAGCCAAAGGACGGCAAGGTGGCCTCGAGCAGCGTGTAATAAATATGTCGTCCCGACGAGACGATGAATAGCGTCGATGCGTTTTGCGGCTCAGCAAAGGCAATGAGCGGAGTCGTATCCGTGAGAGCGCTTGGAAGGATGGCGAGTGCGTATGAAGCGTGCGTTGGGGCGTGGTTGCAGTGGTTGCAGTGGTTGTGCGTGTGTGTATTTGCGTTGGGTTTGTGATTTTGAGTGCGGTTTCAATGTTCAGCCTTCCATATAGTCTAGGCGGTTCGGATAGCTGGCTCTCACCCAGCAGACCCGGTTCGAGTCCCGGTGTGGGAACATCTTTTGCTTTTCTTTCTTTCTGCTTCTTCTATTTCGTCTACCTCGCACGCTTTCTCAGCGAGATTACACAAGCGCGTCGTAGTCACTCGGTAAGTTCCGCCTGCGAGTCCTTACGCTCCTGCATGTAGTAATGCCAAACCTACCGTCTGGGCCTTTTCACGGTGGAGTGTCGCCACTGTCATCAGCAATGACCTTTCTCACGGACGCCAACTAGCGCAACCGGCTGAACGAACCAAAGGACAGCTAGGTGGCCTCGAGCAGTGTGTAAAAATACGTCGTCCCGATGAGCGATGAATAGCGTCGATGCGTTTATGCGGCTCAGCAAAGGCAATGAGCGGAGTCGTATCCGTGAGAGCGCTTGGAAGGATGGCGAGTGCGTATGAAGCGTGCGTTTGGGGCGTGGTTGCAGTGGTTGCAGTGGTTGTGCGTGTGTGTATTTGCGTTGGGTTTTGATTGAGTGCGGTTTCATTGTTCAGCCCTTCCATATAGTCTAGGCGGTTCGGATAGCTGGCTCTCACCCAGCAGACCCGGGTTCGAGTCCCGGTGTGGGAACATCTTTTGCTTTTCTTTCTTTCTGCTTCTTCTATTTCGTCTACCTTGCACGCTTTCTCAGCGAGATTACCACAAGCGCGTCGTAGACTCGGTAAGTTCCGCCTGCGAGTCCTTACGCTCCTGCATGTAGTAATGCCAAACCTACCGTCTGGGCCTTTTCACGGTGGAGTGTCGCCACTGTCATCAGCAATGACCTTTCCACGGACGCCAACTAGCGCCAACCGGCTGAACCGAATAAAGGACGGCTAGGTGGCCTCGAGCAGTGTGTAAAAATACGTCGTCCCGATGAGCGATGAATAGCGTCGATGCGTTTATGCGGCTCAGCAAAGGCAATGAGCGGAGTCGTATCCGTGAGAGCGCTTGGAAGGATGGCGAGAGCGTATGAAGCGTGCATTTGGGGCGTGGTTGCAGTGGTTGCAGTGGTTGTGCGTGTGTGTATTTGCGTTGGGTTTGTGATTTTGAGTGCGGTTTCAATGTTCAGGCTTCCATATAGTCTAGGCGGTTCGGATAGCTGGCTCTCACCCAGCAGACCCGGTTCGAGTCCCGGTGTGGGAACATCTTTTGCTTTCTTTCTTTCTTCTCTTCTTCTTCTTTTTCGTCTACCTCGCACGCTTTCTCAGCGAGATTACACAAGTCGTCGTAGACTCGGTAAGTTCCACCTGCGAGTCCCTACGCTCCTGCATGTAGTAATGCCAAACCTACCGTCTGGGCCTTTTCACGGTGGAGTGTCGCCACTGTCATCAGCAATGACCTTTCCTCGGACGCCAACTAGCGCCAACCGGCTGAACCGAATAAAAGGACGGCTAGGTGGCCTCGAGCAGTGTGTAAAAATACGTCGTCCCGATGAGCGATGAATAGCGTCGATGCGTTTTATGCGGCTCAGCAAAGGCAATGAGCGTCGTATCCGTGAGAGCGCTTGGAAGGATGGCGAGAGCGTATGAAGCGTGCGTTTGGGGCGTGGTTGCAGTGGTTGCAGTGGTTGTGCGTGTGTGTATTTGCGTTGGGTTTGTGATTTTGAGTGCGGTTTCATTGTTCAGCTTCCATATAGTCTAGGCGGTTCGGATAGCTGGCTCTCACCACCAGCAGACCCGGGTTCGAGTCCCGGTGTGGGAACTTTTGCTTTTCTTTCTTTCTGCTTCTTCTATTTCGTCTACCTCGCACGCTTTCTCAGCGAGATTACCACAAGCGCGTCGTAGACTCGGTAAGTTCCGCCTGGAGTCCCTACGCTCCTGCATGTAGTAATGCCAAACCTACCGTCTGGGCCTTTTCACGGTGGAGTGTCGCCACTGTCATCAGCAATGACCTTTCCTCGGACGCCCACTAGCGTCAACCGGCTGAACCGAGCCAAAGGACGGCAAGGTGGCCTCGAGCAGTGTGTAATAAATACGTCGTCCCGATGAGACGATGAATAGCGTCGATGCGTTTATGCGGCTCAGCAAAGGCAATGAGCGAGTCGTATCCGTGAGAGCGCTTGGAAGGATGGCGAAGCGTATGAAGCGTGCGTTTGGGGCGTGGTTGCAGTGGTTGCAGTGGTTGTGCGTGTGTGTATTTGCGTTGGGTTTGTGATTTTGAGTGCGGTTTCAATGTTCAGCCTTCCATATAGTCTAGGCGGTTAGGATAGCTGGCTCTCACCCAGCAGACCCGGGTTCGAGTCCCGGTGTGGGAACATCTTTTGCTTTTCTTTCTTTCTGCTTCTTCTATTTCGTCTACCTCGCACGCTTTCTCAGCGAGATTACACAAGCGCGTCGTAGACTCGGTAAGTTCCGCCTGGAGTCCTACGCTCCTGCATGTAGTAATGCCAAACCTACCGTCTGGGCCTTTTCACGGTGGAGTGTCGCCACTGTCATCAGCAATGACCTTTCCTCGGACGCCCACTAGCGTCAACCGGCTGAACCGAGCCAAAGGACGGCAAGGTGGCCTCGAGCAGTGTGTAAAAATATGTCGTCCCGACGAGACGATGAATAGCGTCGATGCGTTTTGCGGCTCAGCAAAGGCAATGAGCGGAGTCGTATCCGTGAGAGCGCTTGGAAGGATGGCGAGTGCGTATGAAGCGTGCGTTTGGGGCGTGGTTGCAGTGGTTGCAGTGGTTGTGCGTGTGTGTATTTGCGTTGGGTTTGTGATTTTGAGTGCGGTTTCAATGTTCAGCCCTTCCATATAGTCTAGGCGGTTAGGATAGCTGGCTCTCACCCAGCAGACCCGGGTTCGAGTCCCGGTGTGGGAACATCTTTTGCTTTTCTTTCTTTCTTCTTCTTTCTTTTTCGTCTACCTCGCACGCTTTCTCAGCGAGATTACAACAAGCGCGTCGTAGACTCGGTAAGTTTCCCCTGGAGTCCCTACGCTCCTGCATGTAGTAATGCCAATCCTACCGTCTGGGCCTTTTCACGGTGGAGTGTCGCCACTGTCATCAGCAATGACCTTTCCTCGGACGCCCACTAGCGTCAACCGGCTGAACCGAGCCAAAGGACGGCAAGGTGGCCTCGAGCAGCGTGTAAAAATACGTCGTCCCGATGAGACGATGAATAGCGTCGATGAGTTTATGCGGCTCAGCAAAGGCAATGAGCGGAGTCGTATCCGTGAGAGCGCTTGGAAGGATGGCGAGTGCGTATGAAGCGTGCGTTTGGGGCGTGGTTGCAGTGGTTGCAGTGGTTGTGCGTGTGTGTATTTGCGTTGGTTTGTGATTTTGAGTGCGGTTTCATGTTCAGGCTTCCATATAGGCTAGGCGGTTCGGATAGCTGGCTCTCACCACCAGCAGACCCGGGTTCGAGTCCCGGTGTGGGAACATCTTTTGCTTTTCTTTCTTCTCTGCTTCTTCTATTTCGTCTACCTCGCACGCTTTCTCAGCGAGATTACCACAAGCGCGTCGTAGCTCGGTAAGTTCCGCCTGCGAGTCCCTACGCTCCTGCATGTAGTAATGCCAAACCTACCGTCTGGGCCTTTTCACGGTGGAGTGTCGCCACTGTCATCAGCATGACCTTTCCTCGGACGCCCACTAGCGTCAACCGGCTGAACGAACAAAAGGACGGCAAGGTGGCCTCGAGCAGCGTGTAATAAATACGTCGTCCCGATGAGACGATGAATAGCGTCGATGCGTTTATGCGGCTCAGCAAAGGCAATGAGCGGAGTCGTATCCGTGAGAGCGCTTGGAAGGATGGCGAGTGCGTATGAAGCGTGCGTTTGGGGCGTGGTGCAGTGGTTGCAGTGGTTGTGCGTGTGTGTATTTGCGTTGGGTTTGTTATTTTGAGTGCGGTTTCAATGTTCAGCCTTCCATATAGTCTAGGCGGTTAGGATAGCTGGCTCTCACCCAGCAGACCCGGGTTCGAGTCCCGGTGTGGGAACATCTTTTGCTTTTCTTTCTTCTGCTTCTTCTATTTCGTCTACCTCGCACGCTTTCTCAGCGAGATTACAACAAGCGCGTCGTAGACTCGGTAAGTTCCCTGCGAGTCCCTACACTCCTGCATGTAGTAATGCCAAACCTACCGTCTGGGCCTTTTCACGGTGGAGTGTCGCCACTGTCATCAGCAATGACCTTTCCTCGGACGCCCACTAGCGTCAACCGGCTGAACCGAGCCAAAGGACGGCAAGGTGGCCTCGAGCAGCGTGTAATAAATACGTCGTCCCGACGAGACGATGAATAGCGTCGATGCGTTTATGCGGCTCAGCAAAGGCAATGAGCGGAGTCGTATCCGTGAGAGCGCTTGGAAGGATGGCGAGTGCGTATGAAGCGTGCGTTTGGGGCGTGGTTGCAGTGGTTGCAGTGGTTGTGCGTGTGTATTTTGCGTTGGGTTTGTGATTTTGAGTGCGGTTTCATTGTTCAGCCTTCCCATATAGTCTAGGCGGTTAGGATAGCTGGCTCTCACCCAGCAGACCCGGGTTCGAGTCCCGGTGTGGGAACATCTTTTGCTTTTCTTTCTTTCTGCTTCTTCTATTTCGTCTACCTCGCACGCTTTCTCAGCGAGATTACCACAAGCGCGTCGTAGACTCGGTAAGTTTCCGCCTGGAGTCCCTACACTCCTGCATGTAGTAATGCCAAACCTACCGTCTGGGCCTTTTCACGGTGGAGTGTCGCCACTGTCATCAGCGATGACCTTTCCTCGGACGCCCACTAGCGTCAACCGGCTGAACCGAGCCAAAGGACGGCAAGGTGGCCTCGAGCAGCGTGTAATAAATATGTCGTCCCGACGAGACGATGAATAGCGTCGATGAGTTTTTGCGGCTCAGCAAAGGCAATGAGCGGAGTCGTATCCGTGAGAGCGCTTGGAAGGATGGCGAGTGCGTATGAAGCGTGCGTTTGGGGCGTGGTTGCAGTGGTTGCAGTGGTTGTGCGTGTGTGTATTTGCGTTGGGTTTGTGATTTTGAGTGCGGTTTCAATTTTCAGCCTTCCATATAGTCTAGGCGGTTAGGATAGCTGGCTCTCACCCAGCAGACCCGGGTTCGAGTCCCGGTGTGGGAACATCTTTTGCTTTTCTTTCTTTCTGCTTCTTCTATTTCGTCTACCTCGCACGCTTTCTCAGCGAGATTACCACAAGCGCGTCGTAGTCACTCGGTAAGTTCCGCCTGCGAGTCCTACACTCCTGCATGTAGTAATGCCAAACCTACCGTCTGGGCCTTTTCACGGTGGAGTGTCGCCACTGTCATCATCAATGACCTTTCCCGGACGGCCCACTAGCGTCAACCGGCTGAACCGAGCCAAAGGACGGCAAGGTGGCCTCGAGCAGCGTGTAATAAATATGTCGTCCCGACGAGACGATGAATAGCGTCGATGAGTTTTTGCGGCTCAGCAAGGCAATGAGCGGAGTCGTATCCGTGAGAGCGCTTGGAAGGATGGCGAGTGCGTATGAAGCGTGCGTTTGGGGCGTGGTTGCAGTGGTTGCAGTGGTGTGCGTGTGTGTATTTGCGTTGGGTTTGTGATTTTGAGTGCGGTTTCATTGTTCAGCCTTCCCATATAGTCTAGGCGGTTAGGATAGCTGGCTCTCACCCAGCAGACCCGGGTTCGAGTCCCGGTGTGGGACATCTCTTTTGCTTTTCTTTCTTTCTGCTTCTTCTATTTCGTCTACCTCGCACGCTTTCTCAGCGAGATTACAACAAGCGCGTCGTAGACTCGGTAAGTTCCGCCTGGGAGTCCTTACACTCCTGCATGTAGTAATGCCAAACCTACCGTCTGGGCCTTTTCACGGTGGAGTGTCGCCACTGTTCATCAGCAATGACCTTTCCTCGGACGCCCCTATCGCAACTGCGTCTGCTGAACCGAGCCAAGGACGGCAAGGTGGCCTCGAGCAGCGTGTAATAAATATGTCGTCCCGACGAGACGATGAATAGCGTCGATGATTTGCGGCTCAGCAAAGGCAATGAGCGGAGTCGTATCCGTGAGAGCGCTTGGAAGGATGGCGAGTGCGTATGAAGCGTGCGTTTGGGGCGTGGTTGCAGTGGTTGCAGTGGTTGTGCGTGTGTGTGTATTTGCGTTGGGTTTGTTATTTTGAGTGCGGTTTCATGTTCAGCCTTCCCATATAGTCTAGGCGGTTAGGATAGCTGGCTCTCACCCAGCAGACCCGGTTCGAGTCCCGTGTGGGAACATCTTTTGCTTTTCTTTCTTTCTGCTTCTTCTATTTCGTCTACCTCGCACGCTTTCTCAGCGAGATTACAACAAGCGCGTCGTAGACTCGGTAAGTTCCGCCTGCGAGTCCTTACACTCCTGCATGTAGTAATGCCAAACCTACCGTCTGGGCCTTTTCACGGTGGAGTGTCGCCACTGTCATCAGCAATGACCTTTCCTCGGACGCCCACTAGCGTCAACCGACCGCTGAACCGAGCCAAAGGACGGCAAGGTGGCCTCGAGCAGCGTGTAATAAATACGTCGTCCCGACGAGACGATGAATAGCGTCGATGCGTTTATGCGGCTCAGCAAAGGCAATGAGCGGAGTCGTATCCGTGAGAGCGCTTGGAAGGATGGCGAGTGCGTATGAAGCGTGCGTTTGGGGCGTGGTTGCAGTGGTTGCAGTGGTTGTGCGTGTGTGTATTTGCGTTGGGTTTGTTATTTTGAGTGCGGTTTCAATGTTCAGCCTTCCCATATAGTCTAGGCGGTTAGGATAGCTGGCTCTCACCCAGCAGACCCGGGTTCGAGTCCCGGTGTGGGAACATCTTTTGCTTTTCTTTCTTTCTGCTTCTTCTATTTCGTCTACCTTGCACGCTTTCTCAGCGAGATTACAACAAGCGCGTCGTAGTCACTCGGTAAGTTCCGCCTGCGAGTCCTTACACTCCTGCATGTAGTAATGCCAAACCTACCGTCTGGGCCTTTTCACGGTGGAGTGTCGCCACTGTCATCAGCAATGACCTTTCCTCGGACGCCCACTAGCGTCAACCGGCTGAACCGAGCCAAAGGACGGCAAGGTGGCCTCGAGCAGCGTGTAATAAATATGTCGTCCCGACGAGACGATGAATAGCGTCGATGCGTTTATGCGGCTCAGCAAAGGCAATGAGCGGAGTCGTATCCGTGAGAGCGCTTGGAAGGATGGCGAGTGCGTATGAAGCGTGCGTTTGGGGCGTGGTTGCAGTGGTTGCAGTGGTTGTGCGTGTGTGTGTATTGCGTTGGGTTTGTGATTTTGAGTGCGGTTTCATTGTTCAGGCTTCCCATATAGTCTAGGCGGTTAGGATAGCTGGCTCTCACCCAGCAGACCCGGGTTCGAGTCCCGGTGTGGGAACATCTTTTGCTTTTTTTTCTTTCTGCTTCTTCTATTTCGTCTACCTTGCACGCTTTCTCAGCGAGATTACAACAAGCGCGTCGTAGTCACTCGGTAAGTTTCCCCTGCGAGTCCTTACACTCCTGCATGTAGTAATGCCAAACCTACCGTCTGGGCCTTTTCACGGTGGAGTGTCGCCACTGTCATCAGCAATGACCTTTCCTCGGACGCCCACTAGCGTCAACCGGCTGAACCGAGCCAAAGGACGGCAAGGTGGCCTCGAGCAGCGTGTAATAAATATGTCGTCCCGACGAGACGATGAATAGCGTCGATGAGTTTTTGCGGCTCAGCAAAGGCAATGAGCGGAGTCGTATCCGTGAGAGCGCTTGGAAGGATGGCGAGTGCGTATGAAGCGTGCGTTTGGGGCGTGGTTGCAGTGGTTGCAGTGGTTGTGCGTGTGTGTATTTGCGTTGGGTTTGTGATTTTGAGTGCGGTTTCATTGTTCAGCCTTCCATATAGTCTAGGCGGTTAGGATAGCTGGCTCTCACCCAGCAGACCCGGGTTCGAGTCCCGGTGTGGGAACATCTTTTGCTTTTCTTTCTTTCTGCTTCTTCTATTTCGTCTACCTCGCACGCTTTCTCAGCGAGATTACAACAAGCGCGTCGTAGTCACTCGGTAAGTTTCCGCCTGCGAGTCCTTACGCTCCTGCATGTAGTAATGCCAAACCTACCGTCTGGGCCTTTTCACGGTGGAGTGTCGCCACTGTCATCAGCGATGACCTTTCCTCGACGCCCACTAGCGTCAACCGGCTGAACCGAGCCAAAGGACGGCAAGGTGGCCTCGAGCAGCGTGTAATAAATATGTCGTCCCGACGAGACGATGAATAGCGTCGATGAGTTTTTGCGGCTCAGCAAAGGCAATGAGCGGAGTCGTATCCGTGAGAGCGCTTGGAAGGATGGCGAGTGCGTATGAAGCGTGCGTTTGGGGCGTGGTTGCAGTGGTTGCAGTGGTTGTGCGTGTGTGTATTTGCGTTGGGTTTGTTATTTTGAGTGCGGTTTCATATGTTCAGCCTTCCCATATAGTCTAGGCGGTTAGGATAGCTGGCTCTCACCCAGCAGACCCGGGTTCGAGTCCCGGTGTGGGAACATCTTTTGCTTTTCTTTCTTTCTGCTTCTTCTATTTCGTCTACCTTGCACGCTTTCTCAGCGAGATTACAACAAGCGTCGTAGTCACTCGGTAAGTTCCGCCTGCGAGTCCTTACGCTCCTGCATGTAGTAATGCCAAACCTACCGTCTGGGCCTTTTCACGGTGGAGTGTCGCCACTGTCATCAGCAATGACCTTTCCTCGGACGCCCACTAGCGTCAACCGGCTGAACCGAGCAAAGGACGGCAAGGTGGCCTCGAGCAGCGTGTAATAAATATGTCGTCCCGACGAGACGATGAATAGCGTCGATGCGTTTTTGCGGCTCAGCAAAGGCAATGAGCGGAGTCGTATCCGTGAGAGCGCTTGGAAGGATGGCGAGTGCGTATGAAGCGTGCTTTGGGGCGTGGTTGCAGTGGTTGCAGTGGTTGTGCGTGTGTGTATTTGCGTTGGGTTTGTTATTTTGAGTGCGGTTTCATTGTTCAGCCTTCCCATATAGTCTAGGCGGTTAGGATAGCTGGCTCTCACCCAGCAGACCCGGGTCGAGTCCCGGTGTGGGAACATCTTTTGCTTTTCTTTCTTTCTGCTTCTTCTATTTCGTCTACCTCGCACGCTTTCTCAGCGAGATTACCACAAGCGCGTCGTAGTACTCGGTAAGTTCCGCCTGCGAGTCCCTACACTCCTGCATGTAGTAATGCCAAACCTACCGTCTGGGCCTTTTCACGGTGGAGTGTCGCCACTGTCATCAGCGATGACCTTTCCTCGGACGCCCACTAGCGTCAACCGGCTGAACCGAGCCAAAGGACGGCAAGGTGGCCTCGAGCAGCGTGTAATAAATACGTCGTCCCGATGAGACGATGAATAGCGTCGATGCGTTTATGCGGCTCAGCAAAGGCAATGAGCGGAGTCGTATCCGTGAGAGCGCTTGGAAGGATGGCGAGTGCGTATGAAGCGTGCGTTTGGGGCGTGGTTGCAGTGGTTGCAGTGGTTGTGCGTGTGTGTGTATTTGCGTTGGGTTTGTTATTTTGAGTGCGGTTTCAATGTTCAGGCTTCCCATATAGTCTAGGCGGTTAGGATAGCTGGCTCTCACCCAGCAGACCCGGGTTCGAGTCCCGGTGTGGGAACATCTTTTGCTTTTCTTTCTTCTGCTTCTTCTATTTCGTCTACCTCGCACGCTTTCTCAGCGAGATTACAACAAGCGCGTCGTAGTCACTCGGTAAGTTCCGCCTGCGAGTCCCTACACTCCTGCATGTAGTAATGCCAATCCAACCTACCGTCTGGGCCTTTTCACGGTGGAGTGTCGCCACTGTCATCAGCGATGACCTTTCCTCGGACGCCCACTAGCGTCAACCGGCTGAACCGAGCCAAAGGACGGCAAGGTGGCCTCGAGCAGCGTGTAATAAATATGTCGCCGTCCCGAGACGATGAATAGCGTCGATGAGTTTTTGCGGCTCAGCAAAGGCAATGAGCGGAGTCGTATCCGTGAGAGCGCTTGGAAGGATGGCGAGTGCGTATGAAGCGTGCGTTTGGGGCGTGGTTGCAGTGGTTGCAGTGGTGTGCGTGTGTGTATTTGCGTTGGGTTTGTGATTTTGAGTGCGGTTTCATTGTTCAGCCTTCCATATAGTCTAGGCGGTTAGGATAGCTGGCTCTCACCCAGCAGACCCGGAATCGAGTCCCGGTGTGGGAACATCTTTTGCTTTTCTTTCTTTCTGCTTCTTCTATTTCGTCTACCTCGCACGCTTTCTCAGCGAGATTACAACAAGCGCGTCGTAGTACACTCGGTAAGTTCCGCCTGCGAGTCCCTACGCTCCTGCATGTAGTAATGCCAAACCTACCGTCTGGGCCTTTTCACGGTGGAGTGTCGCCACTGTCATCAGCGATGACCTTTCCTCGGACGCCCACTAGCGTCAACCGGCTGAACCGAGCCAAAGGACGGCAAGGTGGCCTCGAGCAGCGTGTAATAAATATGTCGTCCCGACGAGACGATGAATAGCGTCGATGAGTTTTGCGGCTCAGCAAAGGCAATGAGCGGAGTCGTATCCGTGAGAGCGCTTGGAAGGATGGCGAGTGCGTATGAAGCGTGCGTTTGGGGCGTGGTTGCAGTGGTTGCAGTGGTTGTGCGTGTGTGTGTATTTGCGTTGGGTTTGTTTTTTGAGTGCGGTTTCATGTTCAGCCTTTCCATATAGTCTAGGCGGTTAGGATAGCTGGCTCTCACCCAGCAGACCCGGTTCGAGTCCCGGTGTGGGAACATCTTTTGCTTTTCTTTCTTTCTGCTTCTTCTATTTCGTCTACCTTGCACGCTTTCTCAGCGAGATTACAACAAGCGCGTCGTAGTCACTCGGTAAGTTTCGCCTGCGAGTCCTTACGCTCCTGCATGTAGTAATGCCAAACCTACCGTCTGGGCCTTTTCACGGTGGAGTGTCGCCACTGTCATCAGCGATGACCTTTCCTCGGACGCCCACTAGCGTCAACCGGCTGAACCGAGCCAAAGGACGGCAAGGTGGCCTCGAGCAGCGTGTAATAAATATGTCGTCCCGACGAGACGATGAATAGCGTCGATGCGTTTTGCGGCTCAGCAAAGGCAATGAGCGGAGTCGTATCCGTGAGAGCGCTTGGAAGGATGGCGAGTGCGTATGAAGCGTGCGTTTGGGGCGTGGTTGCAGTGGTTGCAGTGGTTGTGCGTGTGTGTGTATTTGCGTTGGGTTTGTTATTTTGAGTGCGGTTTCATTGTTCAGCTTCCCATATAGTCTAGGCGGTTAGGATAGCTGGCTCTCACCCAGCAGACCCGGGTTCGAGTCCCGGTGTGGGAACATCTTTTGCTTTTCTTTCTTTCTGCTTCTTCTATTTCGTCTACCTTGCACGCTTTCTCAGCGAGATTACAACAAGCGCGTCGTAGTCACTCGGTAAGTTCCGCCTGCGAGTCCCTACGCTCCTGCATGTAGTAATGCCAAACCTACCGTCTGGGCCTTTTCACGGTGGAGTGTCGCCACTGTCATCAGCAATGACCTTTCCTCGGACGCCCACTAGCGTCAACCGGCTGAACCGAGCCAAAGGACGGCAAGGTGGCCTCGAGCAGCGTGTAATAAATATGTCGTCCCGACGAGACGATGAATAGCGTCGATGCGTTTTGCGGCTCAGCAAAGGCAATGAGCGGAGTCGTATCCGTGAGAGCGCTTGGAAGGATGGCGAGTGCGTATGAAGCGTGCGTTTGGGGCGTGGTTGCAGTGGTTGTGCGTTGTGTATTTGCGTTGGGTTTGTTATTTTGAGTGCGGTTTCATGTTCAGCCTTCCATATAGTCTAGGCGGTTAGGATAGCTGGCTCTCACCCAGCAGACCCGGGTTCGAGTCCCGGTGTGGGAACATCATTTTTGCTTTTCTTTCTTTCTGCTGCTCTTCTATTTCGTCTACCTCGCACGCTTTCTCAGCGAGATTACCACAAGCGCGTCGTAGTCACTCGGTAAGTCCGCCTGCGAGTCCCTACGCTCCTGCATGTAGTAATGCCAAACCTACCGTCTGGGCCTTTTCACGGTGGAGTGTCGCCACTGTCATCAGCGATGACCTTTCCTCGGACGCCCACTAGCGTCAACCGGCTGAACCGAGCCAAAGGACGGCAAGGTGGCCTCGAGCAGCGTGTAATAAATATGTCGTCCCGACGAGACGATGAATAGCGTCGATGCGTTTATGCGGCTCAGCAAAGGCAATGAGCGGAGTCGTATCCGTGAGAGCGCTTGGAAGGATGGCGAGTGCGTATGAAGCGTGCGTTTGGGGCGTGGTTGCAGTGGTTGCAGTGGTTGTGTTGTGTGTATTTGCGTTGGGTTTGTTATTTTGAGTGCGGTTTCATTGTTCAGCCTTCCATATAGTCTAGGCGGTTAGGATAGCTGGCTCTCACCCAGCAGACCCGGGTCGAGTCCCGGTGTGGGAACATCTTTTGCTTTTCTTTCTTTCTTTCTGCTTCTTCTATTTCGTCTACCTTGCACGCTTTCTCAGCGAGATTACAACAAGCGCGTCGTAGTACTCGGTAAGTTCCGCCTGCGAGTCCTACGCTCCTGCATGTAGTAATGCCAAACCTACCGTCTGGGCCTTTTCACGGTGGAGTGTCGCCACTGTCATCAGCGATGACCTTTCCTCGGACGCCCACTAGCGTCAACCGGCTGAACCGAGCCAAAGGACGGCAAGGTGGCCTCGAGCAGCGTGTAATAAATATGTCGTCCCGACGAGACGATGAATAGCGTCGATGAGTTTTTGCGGCTCAGCAAAGGCAATGAGCGGAGTCGTATCCGTGAGAGCGCTTGGAAGGATGGCGAGTGCGTATGAAGCGTGCGTTTGGGGCGTGGTTGCAGTGGTTGCAGTGGTTGTGCGTGTGTGTGTATTTGCGTTGGGTTTGTTATTTTGAGTGCGGTTTCATTGTTCAGCCTTCCCATATAGTCTAGGCGGTTAGGATAGCTGGCTCTCACCCCAGCAGACCCGGTTCGAGTCCCGGTGTGGGAACATCTTTTGCTTTTCTTTCTTTCTGCTTCTTCTATTTCGTCTACCTTGCACGCTTTCTCAGCGAGATTACAACAAGCGCGTCGTAGTCACTCGGTAAGTTTCGCCTGCGAGTCCTACACTACTCCTGCATGTAGTAATGCCAAACCTACCGTCTGGGCCTTTTCACGGTGGAGTGTCGCCACTGTCATCAGCGATGACCTTTCCTCGGACGCCCACTAGCGTCAACCGGCTGAACCGAGCCAAAGGACGGCAAGGTGGCCTCGAGCAGCGTGTAATAATATGTCGTCCCGACGAGACGATGAATAGCGTCGATGAGTTTTTGCGGCTCAGCAAAGGCAATGAGCGGAGTCGTATCCGTGAGAGCGCTTGGAAGGATGGCGAGTGCGTATGAAGCGTGCGTTTGGGCGTGGTTGCAGTGGTTGCAGTGGTTGTGCGTGTGTGTATTTGCGTTGGGTTTGTTATTTTGAGTGCGGTTTCATTGTTCAGCCTTCCCATATAGTCTAGGCGGTTAGATAGCTGGCTCTCGCCCAGCAGACCCGGGTTCGAGTCCCGGTGTGGGAACATCTTTTGCTTTTCTTTCTTTCTTCTTCTGCTTCTCTATTTCGTCTACCTCGCACGCTTTCTCAGCGAGATTACCACAAGCGCGTCGTAGTCACTACTCGTGCTTTACACTCCTGCATGTAGTAATGCCAAACCTACCGTCTGGGCCTTTTCACGGTGGAGTGTCGCCACTGTCATCAGATGACCTTTCCTCGGACGCCCACTAGCGTCAACCGGCTGAACCGAGCCAAAGGACGGCAAGGTGGCCTCGAGCAGCGTGTAATAATATGTCGTCCCGACGAGACGATGAATAGCGTCGATGAGGTTTTTGCGGCTCAGCAAAGGCAATGAGCGGGTCGTATCCGTGAGAGCGCTTGGAAGGATGGCGAGTGCGTATGAAGCGTGCGTTTGGGGCGTGGTTGCAGTGGTTGCAGTGGTTGTGCGTGTGTGTATTTGCGTTGGGTTTGTTATTTTGAGTGCGGTTTCATTGTTCAGCCTTCCCATATAGTCTAGGCGGTTAGGATAGCTGGCTCTCACCCAGCAGACCCGGGTTCGAGTCCCGGTGTGGGAACATCTTTTGCTTTTCTTTCTTTCTGCTTCTTCTATTTCGTCTACCTTGCACGCTTTCTCAGCGAGATTACAACAAGCGCGTCGTAGTCACTCGGTAAGTTTCGCCTGCGAGTCCTTACACTCCTGCATGTAGTAATGCCAAACCTACCGTCTGGGCTTTTTTCACGGTGGAGTGTCGCCACTGTCATCAGCGATGACCTTTCCTCGGACGCCCACTAGCGTCAACCGGCTGAACCGAGCCAAAGGACGGCAAGGTGGCCTCGAGCAGCGTGTAATAAATATGTCGTCCCGACGAGACGATGAATAGCGTCGATGAGGTTTTGCGGCTCAGCAAAGGCAATGAGCGGAGTCGTATCCGTGAGAGCGCTTGGAAGGATGGCGAGTGCGTATGAAGCGTGCGTTTGGGGCGTGGTTGCAGTGGTTGCAGTGGTTGTGCGTGTGTGTATTTGCGTTGGGTTTGTTATTTTGAGTGCGGTTTCATTGTTCAGCCTCCCATATAGTCTAGGCGGTTAGGATAGCTGGCTCTCACCCAGCAGACCCGGGTTCGAGTCCCGGTGTGGAACATCTTTTGCTTTTCTTTCTTTCTGCTTCTTCTATTTCGTCTACCTTGCACGCTTTCACGCTCTCAGCGAGATTACACAAGCGCGTCGTAGCACTCGGTAAGTTCCGCCTGCGAGTCCCTACGCTCCTGCATGTAGTAATGCCAAACCTACCGTCTGGGCCTTTTCACGGTGGAGTGTCGCCACTGTCATCAGCAATGACCTTTCCTCGGACGCCCACTAGCGTCAACCGGCTGAACCGAGCCAAAGGACGGCAAGGTGGCCTCGAGCAGCGTGTAATAAATATGTCGTCCCGACGAGACGATGAATAGCGTCGATGAGTTTTTGCGGCTCAGCAAAGGCAATGAGCGGGTCGTATCCGTGAGAGCGCTTGGAAGGATGGCGAGTGCGTATGAAGCGTGCGTTTGGGGCGTGGTTGCAGTGGTTGCAGTGGTTGTGCGTGTGTGTATTTGCGTTGGGTTTGTTATTTTGAGTGCGGTTTCATTGTTCAGCCTTCCCATATAGTCTAGGCGGTTAGGATAGCTGGCTCTCACCCAGCAGACCCGGGTTCGAGTCCCGGTGTGGGAACATCTTTTGCTTTTCTTTCTTTCTGCTGCTTCTTCTATTTCGTCTACCTTGCACGCTTTCTCAGCGAGATTACAACAAGCGCGTCGTAGTCACTCGGTAAGTTTCGCCTGCGAGTCCTTACACTCCTGCATGTAGTAATGCCAACCTACCGTCTGGGCCTTTCACGGTGGAGTGTCGCCACTGTCATCAGCGATGACCTTTCCTCGGACGCCCACTAGCGTCAACCGGCTGAACCGAGCCAAAGGACGGCAAGGTGGCCTCGAGCAGCGTGTAATAAATATGTCGTCCCGACGAGACGATGAATAGCGTCGATGAGTTTTTGCGGCTCAGCAAAGGCAATGAGCGGAGTCGTATCCGTGAGAGCGCTTGGAAGGATGGCGAGTGCGTATGAAGCGTGCGTTTGGGGCGTGGTTGCAGTGGTTGCAGTGGTTGTGCGTGTGTGTATTTGCGTTGGGTTTGTTTTTTGAGTGCGGTTTCATTGTTCAGCCTTCCCATATAGTCTAGGCGGTTAGGATAGCTGGCTCTCACCCAGCAGACCCGGGTTCGAGTCCCGTGTGGGAACATCTTTTGCTTTTCTTTCTTTCTGCTTCTTCTATTTCGTCTACCTTGCACGCTTTCTCAGCGAGATTACAACAAGCGCGTCGTAGTCACTCGGTAAGTTTCGCCTGCGAGTCCTTACACTCCTGCATGTAGTAATGCCAAACCTACCGTCTGGGCCTTTTCACGGTGGAGTGTCGCCACTGTCATCAGCGATGACCTTTCCTCGGACGCCCACTAGCGTCAACCGGCTGAACCGAGCCAAAGGACGGCAAGGTGGCCTCGAGCAGCGTGTAATAAATATGTCGTCCCGACGAGACGATGAATAGCGTCGATGAGTTTTGCGGCTCAGCAAAGGCAATGAGCGGGTCGTATCCGTGAGAGCGCTTGGAAGGATGGCGAGTGCGTATGAAGCGTGCGTTTGGGGCGTGGTTGCAGTGGTTGCAGTGGTTGTGCGTGTGTGTATTTGCGTGGGTTTGTTATTTTGAGTGCGGTTTCATTGTTCAGCCTTCCCATATAGTCTAGGCGGTTAGGATAGCTGGCTCTCACCCAGCAGACCCGGGTTCGAGTCCCGGTGTGGGAACATCTTTTGCTTTCTTTCTTTCTGCTTCTTCTATTTCGTCTACCTTGCACGCTTTCTCAGCGAGATTACAACAAGCGCGTCGTAGTCACTCGGTAAGTTTCGCCTGCGAGTCCTTACACTCCTGCATGTAGTAATGCCAAACCTACCGTCTGGGCCTTTTCACGGTGGAGTGTCGCCACTGTCATCAGCGATGACCTTTCCTCGGACGCCCACTAGCGTCAACCGGCTGAACCGAGCCAAAGGACGGCAGGTGGCCTCGAGCAGCGTGTAATAAATATGTCGTCCCGACGAGACGATGAATAGCGTCGATGAGGTTTTGCGGCTCAGCAAAGGCAATGAGCGGAGTCGTATCCGTGAGAGCGCTTGGAAGGATGGCGAGTGCGTATGAAGCGTGCGTTTGGGGCGTGGTTGCAGTGGTTGCAGTGGTTGTGCGTGTGTGTATTTGCGTTGGGTTTGTTATTTTGAGTGCGGTTTCATTGTTCAGCCTTCCCATATAGTCTAGGCGGTTAGGATAGCTGGCTCTCACCCAGCAGACCCGGGTTCGAGTCCCGGTGTGGGAACATCTTTTGTTCTTTCTCTTTCTTTCTTTCTTTCTGCTTCTTCTATTTCGTCTACCTTGCACGCTTTCTCAGCGAGATTACAACAAGCGCGTCGTAGTCACTCGGTAAGTTTCGCCTGCGAGTCCTTACACTCCTGCATGTAGTAATGCCAAACCTACCGTCTGGGCCTTTTCACGGTGGAGTGTCGCCACTGTCATCAGCGATGACCTTTCCTCGGACGCCCACTAGCGTCAACCGGCTGAACCGAGCCAAAGGACGGCAGGTGGCCTCGAGCAGCGTGTAATAAATATGTCGTCCCGACGAGACGATGAATAGCGTCGATGAGTTTTGCGGCTCAGCAAAGGCAATGAGCGGGGTCGTATCCGTGAGAGCGCTTGGAAGGATGGCGAGTGCGTATGAAGCGTGCGTTTGGGGCGTGGTTGCAGTGGTTGCAGTGGTTGTGCGTGTGTGTTTTGCGTTGGGTTTGTTATTTTGAGTGCGGTTTCATTGTTCAGCCTTCCCATATAGTCTAGGCGGTTAGGATAGCTGGCTCTCACCCAGCAGACCCGGGTTCGAGTCCCGGTGTGGGAACATCTTTTGCTTTTCTTTCTTTCTGCTTCTTCTATTTCGTCTACCTTGCACGCTTTCTCAGCGAGATTACAACAAGCGCGTCGTAGTCACTCGGTAAGTTTCGCCTGCGAGTCCTTACACTCCTGCATGTAGTAATGCCAAACCTACCGTCTGGGCCTTTCACGGTGGAGTGTCGCCACTGTCATCAGCGATGACCTTTCCTCGGACGCCCACTAGCGTCAACCGGCTGAACCGAGCCAAAGGACGGCAAGGTGGCCTCGAGCAGCGTGTAATAAATATGTCGTCCCGACGAGACGATGAATAGCGTCGATGAGGTTTTGCGGCTCAGCAAAGGCAATGAGCGGGTCGTATCCGTGAGAGCGCTTGGAAGGATGGCGAGTGCGTATGAAGCGTGCGTTTGGGGCGTGGTTGCAGTGGTTGCAGTGGTTGTGCGTGTGTGTATTTGCGTTGGGTTTGTTATTTTGAGTGCGGTTTCATTGTTCCATCCTTCCCATATAGTCTAGGCGTTAGGATAGCTGGCTCTCACCCAGCAGACCCGGGTTCGAGTCCCGGTGTGGGAACATCTTTTGCTTTTCTTTCTTTCTGCTTCTTCTATTTCGTCTACCTTGCACGCTTTCTCAGCGAGATTACAACAAGCGCGTCGTAGTCACTCGGTAAGTTTCCGCTGCGAGTCCTTACACTCCTGCATGTAGTAATGCCAAACCTACCGTCTGGGCCTTTCACGGTGGAGTGTCGCCACTGTCATCAGCAATGACCTTTCCTCGGACGCCCACTAGCGTCAACCGGCTGAACCGAGCCAAAGGACGGCAAGGTGGCCTCGAGCAGCGTGTAATAATATGTCGTCCCGACGAGACGATGAATAGCGTCGATGAGTTTTTGCGGCTCAGCAAAGGCAATGAGCGGAGTCGTATCCGTGAGAGCGCTTGGAAGGATGGCGAGTGCGTATGAAGCGTGCGTTTGGGGCGTGGTTGCAGTGGTTGCAGTGGTTGTGCGTGTGTGTATTTGCGTTGGGTTTGTTATTTTGAGTGCGGTTTCATTGTTCAGCCTTCCCATATAGTCTAGGCGGTTAGGATAGCTGGCTCTCACCCAGCAGACCCGGGTTCGAGTCCCGGTGTGGGAACATCTTTTGCTTTTCTTTCTTTCTGCTTCTTCTATTTCGTCTACCTTGCACGCTTTCTCAGCGAGATTACAACAAGCGCGTCGTAGTCACTCGGTAAGTTTCGCCTGCGAGTCCTTACACTCCTGCATGTAGTAATGCCAAACCTACCGTCTGGGCCTTTTCACGGTGGAGTGTCGCCACTGTCATCAGCAATGACCTTTCCTCGGACGCCCACTAGCGTCAACCGGCTGAACCGAGCCAAAGGACGGCAAGGTGGCCTCGAGCAGCGTGTAATAAATATGTCGTCCCGACGAGACGATGAATAGCGTCGATGAGTTTTTGCGGCTCAGCAAAGGCAATGAGCGGAGTCGTATCCGTGAGAGCGCTTGGAAGGATGGCGAGTGCGTATGAAGCGTGCGTTTGGGGCGTGGTTGCAGTGGTTGCAGTGGTTGTGCGTGTGTGTATTTGCGTTGGGTTTGTTATTTTGAGTGCGGTTTCATTGTTCAGCCTTCCCATATAGTCTAGGCGGTTAGGATAGCTGGCTCTCACCCAGCAGACCGGGTTCGAGTCCCGGTGTGGGAACATCTTTTGCTTTTCTTTCTTTCTGCTTCTTCTATTTCGTCTACCTTGCACGCTTTCTCAGCGAGATTACAACAAGCGCGTCGTAGTCACTCGGTAAGTTTCGCCTGCGAGTCCTTACACTCCTGCATGTAGTAATGCCAACCTACCGTCTGGGCTGGGCCTTTCACGGTGGAGTGTCGCCACTGTCATCAGCGATGACCTTTCCTCGGACGCCCACTAGCGTCAACCGGCTGAACCGAGCCAAAGGACGGCAAGGTGGCCTCGAGCAGCGTGTAATAAATATGTCGTCCGACGAGACGATGAATAGCGTCGATGAGGTTTTGCGGCTCAGCAAAGGCAATGAGCGGAGTCGTATCCGTGAGAGCGCTTGGAAGGATGGCGAGTGCGTATGAAGCGTGCGTTTGGGGCGTGGTTGCAGTGGTTGCAGTGGTTGTGCGTGTGTGTATTTGCGTTGGGTTTGTTATTTTGAGTGCGGTTTCATTGTTCAGCCTTCCCATATAGTCTAGGCGGTTAGGATAGCTGGCTCTCACCCAGCAGACCCGGGTTCGAGTCCCGGTGTGGGAACATCTTTTGCTTTTCTTTCTTTCTGCTTCTTCTTTCTTCTATTTCGTCTACCTTGCACGCTTTCTCAGCGAGATTACAACAAGCGCGTCGTAGTCACTCGGTAAGTTTCGCCTGCGAGTCCTTACGCTCCTGCATGTAGTAATGCCAAACCTACCGTCTGGGCCTTTTCACGGTGGAGTGTCGCCACTGTCATCAGCGATGACCTTTCCTCTGGACGCCCACTAGCGTCAACCGGCTGAACCGAGCCAAAGGACGGCAAGGTGGCCTCGAGCAGCGTGTAATAATATCGTCCCGACGAGACGACGAATAGCGTCGATGAGGTTTTGCGGCTCAGCAAAGGCAATGAGCGGGGTCGTATCCGTGAGAGCGCTTGGAAGGATGGCGAGTGCGTATGAAGCGTGCGTTTGGGGCGTGGTTGCAGTGGTTGCAGTGGTTGTGCGTGTGTGTATTTGCGTTGGGTTTGTTATTTTGAGTGCGGTTTCATGTTCAGCCTTCCCATATAGTCTAGGCGGTTAGGATAGCTGGCTCTCACCCAGCAGACCCGGGTTCGAGTCCCGGTGTGGGAATCTTTTGCTTTTCTTTCTTTCTGCTTCTTCTATTTCGTCTACCTTGCACGCTTTCTCAGCGAGATTACAACAAGCGCGTCGTAGTCACTCGGTAAGTTTCGCCTGCGAGTCCTTACACTCCTGCATGTAGTAATGCCAAACCTACCGTCTGGGCCTTTTCACGGTGGAGTGTCGCCACTGTCATCAGCAATGACCTTTCCTCGGACGCCCACTAGCGTCAACCGGCTGAACCGAGCCAAAGGACGGCAAGGTGGCCTCGAGCAGCGTGTAATAATATGTCGTCCCGACGAGACGATGAATAGCGTCGATGAGGTTTTTGCGGCTCAGCAAAGGCAATGAGCGGGTCGTATCCGTGAGAGCGCTTGGAAGGATGGCGAGTGCGTATGAAGCGTGCGTTTGGGGCGTGGTTGCAGTGGTTGCAGTGGTTGTGCGTGTGTGTATTTGCGTTGGTTTGTTATTTTGAGTGCGGTTTCATTTGTTCAGCCTTCCCATATAGTCTAGGCGGTTAGGATAGCTGGCTCTCACCCAGCAGACCCGGGTTCGAGTCCCGGTGTGGGAACATCTTTTGCTTTTCTTTCTTTCTGCTTCTTCTATTTCGTCTACCTTGCACGCTTTCTCAGCGAGATTACAACAAGCGCGTCGTAGTCACTCGGTAAGTTCCGCCTGCGAGTCCTTACACTCCTGCATGTAGTAATGCCAAACCTACCGTCTGGGCCTTTTCACGGTGGAGTGTCGCCACTGTCATCAGCGATGACCTTTCCTCGGACGCCCACTAGCGTCAACCGGCTGAACCGAGCCAAAGGACGGCAAGGTGGCCTCGAGCAGCGTGTAATAAATATGTCGTCCCGACGAGACGATGAATAGCGTCGATGAGTTTTGCGGCTCAGCAAAGGCAATGAGCGGGTCGTATCCGTGAGAGCGCTTGGAAGGATGGCGAGTGCGTATGAAGCGTGCGTTTGGGGCGTGGTTGCAGTGGTTGCAGTGGTTGTGCGTGGTGTGTTTTTGCGTTGGGTTTGTTATTTTGAGTGCGGTTTCATTGTTCAGCCTTCCCATATAGTCTAGGCGGTTAGGATAGCTGGCTCTCACCCAGCAGACCCGGGTTCGAGTCCCGGTGTGGGAACATCTTTTGCTTTTCTTTCTTTCTGCTTCTTCTATTTCGTCTACCTTGCACGCTTTCTCAGCGAGATTACAACAAGCGCGTCGTAGTCACTCGGTAAGTTTCGCCTGCGAGTCCTTACACTCCTGCATGTAGTAATGCCAAACCTACCGTCTGGGCCTTTTCACGGTGGAGTGTCGCCACTGTCATCAGCGATGACCTTTCCTCGGACGCCCACTAGCGTCAACCGGCTGAACCGAGCCAAAGGACGGCAAGGTGGCCTCGAGCAGCGTGTAATAAATATGTCGTCCCGACGAGACGATGAATAGCGTCGATGAGGTTTTGCGGCTCAGCAAAGGCAATGAGCGGAGTCGTATCCGTGAGAGCGCTTGGAAGGATGGCGAGTGCGTATGAAGCGTGCGTTTGGGCGTGGTTGCAGTGGTTGCAGTGGTTGTGCGTGTGTGTATTTGCGTTGGGTTTGTTATTTTGAGTGCGGTTTCATTGTTCAGCCTTCCCATATAGTCTAGGCGGTTAGGATAGCTGGCTCTCACCCAGCAGACCCGGGTTCGAGTCCCGGTGTGGGAACATCTTTTGCTTTTCTTTCTTTCTGCGCTTCTTCTATTTCGTCTACCTTGCACGCTTTCTCAGCGAGATTACAACAAGCGCGTCGTAGTCACTCGGTAAGTTTCGCCTGCGAGTCCTTACACTCCTGCATGTAGTAATGCCAAACCTACCGTCTGGGCCTTTTCACGGTGGAGTGTCGCCACTGTCATCAGCGATGACCTTTCCTCGGACGCCCACTAGCGTCAACCGGCTGAACCGAGCCAAAGGACGGCAAGGTGGCCTCGAGCAGCGTGTAATAAATATGTCGTCCCGACGAGACGATGAATAGCGTCGATGAGTTTTTGCGGCTCAGCAAAGGCAATGAGCGGAGTCGTATCCGTGAGAGCGCTTGGAAGGATGGCGAGTGCGTATGAAGCGTGCGTTTGGGGCGTGGTTGCAGTGGTTGCAGTGGTTGTGCGTGTGTGTATTTGCGTTGGGTTTGTTATTTTGAGTGCGGTTTCATTGTTCAGCCTCCCATATAGTCTAGGCGGTTAGGATAGCTGGCTCTCACCCAGCAGACCCGGGTCGAGTCCCGGTGTGGGAACATCTTTTGCTTTTCTTTCTTTCTGCTTCTTCTATTTCGTCTACCTTGCACGCTTTCTCAGCGAGATTACAACAAGCGCGTCGTAGTCACTCGGTAAGTTTCGCCTGCGAGTCCTTACACTCCTGCATGTAGTAATGCCAAACCTACCGTCTGGGCCTTTTCACGGTGGAGTGTCGCCACTGTCATCAGCGATGACCTTTCCTCCTCGACGCCCACTAGCGTCAACCGGCTGAACCGAGCCAAAGGACGGCAAGGTGGCCTCGAGCAGCGTGTAATAAATATGTCGTCCCGACGAGACGATGAATAGCGTCGATGAGTTTTTGCGGCTCAGCAAAGGCAATGAGCGGGTCGTATCCGTGAGAGCGCTTGGAAGGATGGCGAGTGCGTATGAAGCGTGCGTTTGGGGCGTGGTTGCAGTGGTTGCAGTGGTTGTGCGTGTGTGTATTTGCGTTGGTTTTGTTATTTTGAGTGCGGTTTCATTGTTCAGCCTTCCCATATAGTCTAGGCGGTTAGGATAGCTGGCTCTCACCCAGCAGACCCGGTTCGAGTCCCGGTGTGGGAACATCTTTTGCTTTTCTTTCTTTCTCTTCTTCGCTTCTTCTATTTCGTCTACCTTGCACGCTTTCTCAGCGAGATTACAACAAGCGCGTCGTAGTCACTCGGTAAGTTCCGCCTGCGAGTCCTTACACTCCTGCATGTAGTAATGCCAAACCTACCGTCTGGGCCTTTTCACGGTGGAGTGTCGCCACTGTCATCAGCAATGACCTTTCCTCGGACGCCCACTAGCGTCAACCGGCTGAACCGAGCCAAAGGACGGCAAGGTGGCCTCGAGCAGCGTGTAATAAATATGTCGTCCCGACGAGACGATGAATAGCGTCGATGAGTTTTGCGGCTCAGCAAAGGCAATGAGCGGAGTCGTATCCGTGAGAGCGCTTGGAAGGATGGCGAGTGCGTATGAAGCGTGCGTTTGGGCGTGGTTGCAGTGGTTTGCGTGTGTGTATTTGCGTTGGGTTTGTTATTTTGAGTGCGGTTTCATTGTTCAGCCTTCCCATATAGTCTAGGCGGTTAGGATAGCTGGCTCTCACCCAGCAGACCCGGGTTCGAGTCCCGGTGTGGGAACATCTTTTGCTTTTCTTTCTTTCTTTCTGCTTCTTCTATTTCGTCTACCTTGCACGCTTTCTCAGCGAGATTACAACAAGCGCGTCGTAGTCACTCGGTAAGTTTCGCCTGCGAGTCCCTACGCTCCTGCATGTAGTAATGCCACCTACCGTCTGGGCCTTTTCACGGTGGAGTGTCGCCACTGTCATCAGCATGACCTTTCCTCGGACGCCCACTAGCGTCAACCGGCTGAACCGAGCCAAACGGCAAGGTGGTGGCTCGAGCAGCGTGTAATAAATATGTCGTCCCGACGAGACGATGAATAGCGTCGATGAGTTTTTGCGGCTCAGCAAGGCAATGAGCGGTCGTATCCGTGAGAGCGCTTGGAAGGATGGCGAGTGCGTATGAAGCGTGCGTTTGGGCGTGGTTGCAGTGGTTGCAGTGGTTGTGCGTGTGTGTATTTGCGTTGGGTTTGTTATTTTGAGTGCGGTTTCATTGTTCAGCCTTCCCATATAGTCTAGGCGGTTAGGATAGCTGGCTCTCACCCAGCAGACCCGGTTCGAGTCCCGGTGTGGGAACATCTTTTGCTTTTCTTTCTTTCTGCTTCTTCTATTTCGTCTACCTTGCACGCTTTCTCAGCGAGATTACAACAAGCGCGTCGTAGTCACTCGGTAAGTTTCCGCCTGCGAGTCCTTACACTCCTGCATGTAGTAATGCCAAACCTACCGTCTGGGCCTTTTCACGGTGGAGTGTCGCCACTGTCATCAGCAATGACCTTTCCTCGGACGCCCACTAGCGTCAACCGGCTGAACCGAGCCAAAGGACGGCAAGGTGGCCTCGAGCAGCGTGTAATAAATATGTCGTCCCGACGAGACGATGAATAGCGTCGATGAGTTTTTGCGGCTCAGCAAAGGCAATGAGCGGAGTCGTATCCGTGAGAGCGCTTGGAAGGATGGCGAGTGCGTATGAAGCGTGCGTTTGGGGCGTGGTTGCAGTGGTTGCAGTGGTTGTGCGTGTGTGTATTTGCGTTGGGTTTGTATTTTGAGTGCGGTTTCATTGTTCAGCCTTCCCATATAGTCTAGGCGGTTAGGATAGCTGGCTCTCACCCAGCAGACCCGGTTCGAGTCCCGGTGTGGGAACATCTTTTGCTTTTCTTTCTTTCTGCTTCTTCTATTTCGTCTACCTTGCACGCTTTCTCAGCGAGATTACAACAAGCGCGTCGTAGTCACTCGGTAAGTTTCGCCTGCGAGTCCTTACACTCCTGCATGTAGTAATGCCAAACCTACCGTCTGGGCCTTTTCACGGTGGAGTGTCGCCACTGTCATCAGCAATGACCTTTCCTCGGACGCCCACTAGCGTCAACCGGCTGAACCGAGCCAAAGGACGGCAAGGTGGCCTCGAGCAGCGTGTAATAAATATGTCGTCCCGACGAGACGATGAATAGCGTCGATGAGTTTTTGCGGCTCAGCAAAGGCAATGAGCGGAGTCGTATCCGTGAGAGCGCTTGGAAGGATGGCGAGTGCGTATGAAGCGTGCGTTTGGGGCGTGGTTGCAGTGGTTGCAGTGGTGCGTGTGTGTATTTGCGTTGGGTTTTTGTTATTTTGAGTGCGGTTTCATTGTTCAGCCTTCCCATATAGTCTAGGCGGTTAGGATAGCTGGCTCTCACCCAGCAGACCCGGGTTCGAGTCCCGGTGTGGGAACATCTTTTGCTTTTCTTTCTTTCTTTCTGCTTCTTCTATTTCGTCTACCTTGCACGCTTTCTCAGCGAGATTACAACAAGCGCGTCGTAGTCACTCGGTAAGTTTCGCCTGCGAGTCCCTTACACTCCTGCATGTAGTAATGCCAAACCTACCGTCTGGGCCTTTTCACGGTGGAGTGTCGCCACTGTCATCAGCAATGACCTTTCCTCGGACGCCCACTAGCGTCAACCGGCTGAACCGAGCCAAAGGACGGCAAGGTGGCCTCGAGCAGCGTGTAATAAATATGTCGTCCCGACGAGACGATGAATAGCGTCGATGAGTTTTGCGGCTCAGCAAAGGCAATGAGCGAGTCGTATCCGTGAGAGCGCTTGGAAGGATGGCGAGTGCGTATGAAGCGTGCGTTTGGGGCGTGGTTGCAGTGGTTGCAGTGGTTGTGCGTGTGTGTATTTGCGTTGGTTTGTGATTTTGAGTGCGGTTTCATTGTTCAGCTTCCCATATAGTCTAGGCGGTTAGGATAGCTGGCTCTCACCCAGCAGACCCGGGTTCGAGTCCCGTGTGGGAACATCTTTTGCTTTTCTTTCTTTCTGCTTCTTCTTCTATTTCGTCTACCTTGCACGCTTTCTCAGCGAGATTACAACAAGCGCGTCGTAGTCACACTCGGTAAGTTTCGCCTGCGAGTCCTTACACTCCTGCATGTAGTAATGCCAAACCTACCGTCTGGGCCTTTTCACGGTGGAGTGTCGCCACTGTCATCAGCAATGACCTTTCCTCGGACGCCCACTAGCGTCAACCGGCTGAACCGAGCCAAAGGACGGCAAGGTGGCCTCGAGCAGCGTGTAATAAATATGTCGTCCCGACGAGACGATGAATAGCGTCGATGAGTTTTTGCGGCTCAGCAAAGGCAATGAGCGGGTCGTATCCGTGAGAGCGCTTGGAAGGATGGCGAGTGCGTATGAAGCGTGCGTTTGGGGCGTGGTTGCAGTGGTTGTGCGTGGTTGTTTGCGTTGGGTTTTTTTTTTTGTTTTTTGTTATTTTGAGTGCGGTTTCATTGTTCAGCCTTCCCATATAGTCTAGGCGGTTAGGATAGCTGGCTCTCACCCAGCAGACCCGGGTTCGAGTCCCGGTGTGGGAACATCTTTTGCTTTTCTTTCTTTCTGCTTCTTCTATTTCGTCTACCTTGCACGCTTTCTCAGCGAGATTACAACAAGCGCGTCGTAGTCACTCGGTAAGTTTCGCCTGCGAGTCCTTACACTCCTGCATGTAGTAATGCCAAACCTACCGTCTGGGCCTTTTCACGGTGGAGTGTCGCCACTGTCATCAGCGATGACCTTTCCTCGGACGCCCACTAGCGTCAACCGGCTGAACCGAGCCAAAGGACGGCAAGGTGGCTTCGAGCAGCGTGTAATAAATATGTCGTCCCGACGAGACGATGAATAGCGTCGATGAGTTTTTGCGGCTCAGCAAAGGCAATGAGCGGAGTCGTATCCGTGAGAGCGCTTGGAAGGATGGCGAGTGCGTATGAAGCGTGCGTTTGGGGCGTGGTTGCAGTGGTTGTGCGTGTGTGTATTTGCGTTGGGTTTGTTATTTTGAGTGCGGTTTCATTGTCAGCCTTCCCATATAGTCTAGGCGGTTAGGATAGCTGGCTCTCACCCAGCAGACCCGGGTTCGAGTCCCGGTGTGGGAACATCTTTTGCTTTTCTTTCTTTCTGCTTCTTCTATTTTCGCACACGCTTTCTCAGCGAGATTACAACACGCGTCGTAGTCACTCGGTAAGTTTCGCCTGCGAGTCCTTACACTCCTGCATGTAGTAATGCCAAACCTACCGTCTGGGCCTTTTCACGGTGGAGTGTCGCCACTGTCATCAGCGATGACCTTTCCTCCTCGGACGCCCACTAGCGTCAACCGGCTGAACCGAGCCAAAGGACGGCAAGGTGGCCTCGAGCAGCGTGTAATAAATATGTCGTCCCGACGAGACGATGAATAGCGTCGATGCGGTTTTGCGGCTCAGCAAAGGCAATGAGCGGAGTCGTATCCGTGAGAGCGCTTGGAAGGATGGCGAGTGCGTATGAAGCGTGCGTTTGGGGCGTGGTTGCAGTGGTTGCAGTGGTTGTGCGTGTGTGTATTTGCGTTGGGTTTGTTTTTTGAGTGCGGTTTCATTGTTCAGCCTTCCCATATAGTCTAGGCGGTTAGGATAGCTGGCTCTCACCCAGCAGACCCGGGTTCGAGTCCCGTGTGGGAACATCTTTTGCTTTTCTTTCTTTCTGCTTCTTCTATTTCGTCTACCTTGCACGCTTTCTCAGCGAGATTACAACAAGCGCGTCGTAGTCACTCGGTAAGTTTCGCCTGCGAGTCCTTACACTCCTGCATGTAGTAATGCCAAACCTACCGTCTGGGCCTTTTCACGGTGGAGTGTCGCCACTGTCATCAGCAATGACCTTTCCTCGGACGCCCACTAGCGTCAACCGGCTGAACCGAGCCAAAGGACGGCAAGGTGGCCTCGAGCAGCGTGTAATAAATATGTCGTCCCGACGAGACGATGAATAGCGTCGATGAGTTTTGCGGCTCAGCAAAGGCAATGAGCGGAGTCGTATCCGTGAGAGCGCTTGGAAGGATGGCGAGTGCGTATGAAGCGTTGGGCGTTGGGGTGGGGCTGGTTGCATGGTTGCAGTGGTTGTGCGTTGTGTATTTGCGTTGGGTTTGTTATTTTGAGTGCGGTTTCATTGTTCAGCCTTCCCATATAGTCTAGGCGGTTAGGATAGCTGGCTCTCCCCAGCAGACCCGGGTTCGAGTCCCGGTGTGGGAACATCTTTTGCTTTTTCTTTCTTTCTGCTTCTTCTATTTCGTCTACCTTGCACGCTTTCTCAGCGAGATTCCACAAGCGCGTCGTAGTCACTCGGTAAGTTTCGCGCCTGCGAGTCCTTACGCTCCTGCATGTAGTAATGCCAAACCTACCGTCTGGGCCTTTTCACGGTGGAGTGTCGCCACTGTCATCAGCAATGACCTTTCCTCGGACGCCCACTAGCGTCAACCGGCTGAACCGAGCCAAAGGACGGCAAGGTGGCCTCGAGCAGCGTGTAATAAATATGTCGTCCCGACGAGACGATGAATAGCGTCGATGAGTTTTTGCGGCTCAGCAAAGGCAATGAGCGGAGTCGTATCCGTGAGAGCGCTTGGAAGGATGGCGAGTGCGTATGAAGCGTGCGTTTGGGGCGTGGTTGCAGTGGTTGCAGTGGTTGTGCGTGTGTGTATTTGCGTTGGGTTTGTTATTTTGAGTGCGGTTTCATTGTTCAGCCTTCCCATATAGTCTAGGCGGTTAGGTATAGCTGGCTCTCACCCAGCAGACCCGGGTTCGAGTCCCGGTGTGGGAACATCTTTTGCTTTTCTTTCTTTCTTCTGCTTCTTCTATTTCGTCTACCTCGCACGCTTTCTCAGCGAGATTACAACAAGCGCGTCGTAGTCACTCGGTAAGTTTCGCCCTGCGAGTCCTTACGCTCCTGCATGTAGTAATGCCAAACCTACCGTCTGGGCCTTTTCACGGTGGAGTGTCGCCACTGTCATCAGCAATGACCTTTCCTCGGACGCCCACTAGCGTCAACCGGCTGAACCGAACCAAAGGACGGCAAGGTGGCCCGAGCAGCGTGTAATAAATATGTCGTCCCGACGAGACGATGAATAGCGTCGATGCGTTTTGCGGCTCAGCAAAGGCAATGAGCGGAGTCGTATCCGTGAGAGCGCTTGGAAGGATGGCGAGTGCGTATGAAGCGTGCGTTTGGGGCGTGGTTGCAGTGGTTGCAGTGGTTGTGCGTGTGTGTATTTGCGTTGGTTTTGTTATTTTGAGTGCGGTTTCATTGTTCAGCCTTCCCATATAGTCTAGGCGGTTAGGATAGCTGGCTCTCACCCAGCAGACCCGGGTTCGAGTCCCGGTGTGGGAACATCTTTTGCTTTTCTTTCTTTCTGCTTCTTCTATTTCGTCTACCTTGCACGCTTTCTCAGCGAGATTACAACAAGCGCGTCGTAGTCCACTCGGTAAGTT
>JAANHX010000358.1:0-249424 GCA_011320135.1 Phytophthora betacei
GTTGCAGTGGCTGCAGTGTTTGTGCGTGTGTATTTGAGTTGGGTCTGTTATTTTGAGTGCGGTTTCATTGTTCAGCCTTCCCATATAGTCTAGGCGGTTAGGATAGCTGGCTCTCACCCAGCAGACCCGGGTTCGAGTTCCGGTGTGGGAACATCGTTTGCTTTTCTTTCTTTCTGCTTCTTCTATTTCGTCTACCTCGCACGTTTCTCAGCGAGATTACAACAAGTGCGTCGTAGTACTCGGTTAGTTTAAGTCAAACCTACCGTCTGGGCCTTTCACAGTGGAGTGTCGCCACTGTCATCAGCAATGACCTTTCCACGGACGCCCACTAGCGTCAACCGGCTGAACGAACCAAGGACGGCAAGGTGGCCTCGAGCAGCGTGTAATAAATATGTCGTCCCGACGAGACGATGAATAGCGTCGATGAGGTTTTTGCGGCCCAGCAAAGGCAATGAGCGGGGTTGTATCCGTGAGAGCACTTGGAAGGATGGCGAGTTGCGTATGAAGCGTGCGTTTGGGGCGTGGTTGCAGTGGCTGCAGTGTTTGTGCGTGTGTATTTGAGTTGGGTCTGTTATTTTGAGTGCGGTTTCATTGTTCAGCCTTCCCATATAGTCTAGGCGGTTAGGATAGCTGGCTCTCACCCAGCAGACCCGGGTTCGAGTTCCGGTGTGGGAACATCGTTTGCTTTTCTTTCTTTCTGCTTCTTCTATTTCGTCTACCTCGCACGCTTTCTCAGCGAGATTACAACAAGTGCGTCGTAGTTACTCGGTTAGTTAATGTCAAACCTACCGTCTGGGCCTTTTCACAGTGGAGTGTCGCCACTGTCATCAGCAATGACCTTTCCACGGACGCCCACTAGCGTCAACCGGCTGAACCGAACCAAAGGACGGCAAGGTGGCCTCGAGCAGCGTGTAATAAATATGTCGTCCCGACGAGACGATGAATAGCGTCGATGAGTTTTTGCGGCTCAGCAAAGGCAATGAGCGGGGTTGTATCCGTGAGAGCGCTTGGAGGATGGGGAGTGCGTATGAAGCGTGCGTTTGGGGCGTGGTTGCAGTGGTTGTGCGTTGTGTGTATTTGAGTTGGGTCTGTTATTTTGAGTGCGGTTTCATTGTTCAGCCTTCCCATATAGTCTAGGCGGTTAGGATAGCTGGCTCTCACCCAGCAGACCCGGGTTCGAGTCCCGGTGTGGGAACATCTTTTGCTTTTCTTTCTTTCTGCTTCTTCTATTTCGCCTACCTCGCACGCTTTCTCAGCGAGATTACAACAAGTGCGTCGTAGTTACTCGGTTAGTTTAATGTCAAACCTACCGTCTGGGCCTTTTCACAGTGGAGTGTCGCCACTGTCATCAGCAATGACCTTTCCACGGACGCCCACTAGCGTCAACCGGCTGAACCGAACCAAAGGACGGCAAGGTGGCCTCGAGCAGCGTGTAATAAATATGTCGTCCCGACGAGACGATGAATAGCGTCGATGAGTTTTTGCGGCTCAGCAAAGGCAATGAGCGGGGTTGTATCCGTGAGAGCGCTTGGGAGGATGGGCGAGTGCGTATGAAGCGTGCGTTTGGGGCGTGGTTGCAGTGGTTGTGCGTGTGTGTATTTGAGTTGGGTCTGTTATTTTGAGTGCGGTTTCATTGTTCAGCCTTCCCATATAGTCTAGGCGGTTAGGATAGCTGGCTCTCACCCAGCAGACCCGGGTTCGAGTTCCGGTGTGGGAACATCGTTTGCTTTTCTTTCTTTCTGCTTCTTCTATTTCGTCTACCTCGCACGCTTTCTCAGCGAGATTACAACAAGTGCGTCGTAGTTACTCGGTTAGTTTAATGTCAAACCTACCGTCTGGGCCTTTTCACAGTGGAGTGTCGCCACTGTCATCAGCAATGACCTTTCCACGGACGCCCACTAGCGTCAACCGGCTGAACCGAACCAAAGGACGGCAAGGTGGCCTCGAGCAGCGTGTAATAAATATGTCGTCCCGACGAGACGATGAATAGCGTCGATGAGTTTTTGCGGCTCAGCAAAGGCAATGAGCGGGGGTTGTATCCGTGAGAGCGCTTGGGAGGATGGCGAGTGCGTATGAAGCGTGCGTTTGGGGCGTGGTTGCAGTGGCTGCAGTGTTTGTGCGTGTGTATTTGAGTTGGGTCTGTTATTTTGAGTGCGGTTTCATTGTTCAGCCTTCCCATATAGTCTAGGCGGTTAGGATAGCTGGCTCTCACCCAGCAGACCCGGGTTCGAGTTCCGGTGTGGGAACATCGTTTGCTTTTCTTTCTTTCTGCTTCTTCTATTTCGTCTACCTCGCACGCTTTCTCAGCGAGATTACAACAAGTGCGTCGTAGTTACTCGGTTAGTTTAATGTCAAACCTACCGTCTGGGCCTTTTCACAGTGGAGTGTCGCCACTGTCATCAGCAATGACCTTTCCACGGACGCCCACTAGCGTCAACCGGCTGAACCGAACCAAAGGACGGCAAGGTGGCCTCGAGCAGCGTGTAATAAATATGTCGTCCCGACGAGACGATGAATAGCGTCGATGAGTTTTTGCGGCTCAGCAAAGGCAATGAGCGGGGTTGTATCCGTGAGAGCGCTTGGGAGGATGGCGAGTGCGTATGAAGCGTGCGTTTGGGGCGTGGTTGCAGTGGCTGCAGTGTTTGTGCGTGTGTATTTGAGTTGGGTCTGTTATTTTGAGTGCGGTTTCATTGTTCAGCCCTTCCCATATAGTCTAGGCGGTTAGGATAGCTGGCTCTCACCCAGCAGACCCGGGTTCGAGTCCCGGTGTGGGAACATCTTTTGCTTTTCTTTCTTTCTGCTTCTTCTATTTCGCCTACCTCGCACGCTTTCTCAGCGAGATTACAACAAGTGCGTCGTAGTTACTCGGTTAGTTTAATGTCAAACCTACCGTCTGGGCCTTTTCACAGTGGAGTGTCGCCACTGTCATCAGCAATGACCTTTCCACGGACGCCCACTAGCGTCAACCGGCTGAACCGAACCAAAGGACGGCAAGGTGGCCTCGAGCAGCGTGTAATAAATATGTCGTCCCGACGAGACGATGAATAGCGTCGATGAGTTTTTGCGGCTCAGCAAAGGCAATGAGCGGGGTTGTATCCGTGAGAGCGCTTGGGAGGATGGCGAGTGCGTATGAAGCGTGCGTTTGAGGCGTGGTTGCAGTGGCTGCAGTGTTTGTGCGTGTGTATTTGAGTTGGGTCTGTTATTTTGAGTGCGGTTTCATTGTTCAGCCTTCCCATATAGTCTAGGCGGTTAGGATAGCTGGCTCTCACCCAGCAGACCCGGGTTCGAGTTCCGGTGTGGGAACATCGTTTGCTTTTCTTTCTTTCTGCTTCTTCTATTTCGCCTACCTCGCACGCTTTCTCAGCGAGATTACAACAAGTGCGTCGTAGTTACTCGGTTAGTTTAATGTCAAACCTACCGTCTGGGCCTTTTCACAGTGGAGTGTCGCCACTGTCATCAGCAATGACCTTTCCACGGACGCCCACTAGCGTCAACCGGCTGAACCGAACCAAAGGACGGCAAGGTGGCCTCGAGCAGCGTGTAATAAATATGTCGTCCCGACGAGACGATGAATAGCGTCGATGAGTTTTTGCGGCTCAGCAAAGGCAATGAGCGGGGTTGTATCCGTGAGAGCGCTTGGGAGGATGGCGAGTGCGTATGAAGCGTGCGTTTGGGGCGTGGTTGCAGTGGTTGTGCGTGTGTGTATTTGAGTTGGGTCTGTTATTTTGAGTGCGGTTTCATTGTTCAGCCTTCCCATATAGTCTAGGCGGTTAGGATAGCTGGCTCTCACCCAGCAGACCCGGGTTCGAGTTCCGGTGTGGGAACATCGTTTGCTTTTCTTTCTTTCTGCTTCTTCTATTTCGTCTACCTCGCACGCTTTCTCAGCGAGATTACAACAAGTGCGTCGTAGTTACTCGGTTAGTTTAATGTCAAACCTACCGTCTGGGCCTTTTCACAGTGGAGTGTCGCCACTGTCATCAGCAATGACCTTTCCACGGACGCCCACTAGCGTCAACCGGCTTAACCGAACCAAAGGACGGCAAGGTGGCCTCGAGCAGCGTGTAATAAATATGTCGTCCCGACGAGACGATGAATAGCGTCGATGAGTTTTTTGCGGCTCAGCAAAGGCAATGAGCGGAGTCGTATCCGTGAGAGCGCTTGGAAGGATGGGGAGTGCGTATGAAGCGTGCGTTTGGGGCGTGGTTACAGTGGTTGTGCGTGTGTGTATTTGAGTTGGGTCTGTTATTTTGAGTGCGGTTTCATTGTTCAGCCTTCCCATATAGTCTAGGCGGTTAGGATAGCTGGCTCTCACCCAGCAGACCCGGGTTCGAGTTCCGGTGTGGGAACATCGTTTGCTTTTCTTTCTTTCTGCTTCTTCTATTTCGCCTACCTCGCACGCTTTCTCAGCGAGATTACAACAAGTGCGTCGTAGTTACTCGGTTAGTTTAATGTCAAACCTACCGTCTGGGCCTTTTCACAGTGGAGTGTCGCCACTGTCATCAGCAATGACCTTTCCACGGACGCCCACTAGCGTCAACCGGCTTAACCGAACCAAAGGACGGCAAGGTGGCCTCGAGCAGCGTGTAATAAATATGTCGTCCCGACGAGACGATGAATAGCGTCGATGAGTTTTTGCGGCTCAGCAAAGGCAATGAGCGGGGTCGTATCCGTGAGAGCGCTTGAAAGGATGGCGAGTGCGTATGAAACGTGCGTTTGGGGCGTGGTTGCAGTGGTTGCAGTGGTTGTGCGTGTGTGTATTTGAGTTGGGTCTGTTATTTTGAGTGCGGTTTCATTGTTCAGCCTTCCCATATAGTCTAGGCGGTTAGGATAGCTGGCTCTCACCCAGCAGACCCGGGTTCGAGTCCCGGTGTGGGAACATCTTTTGCTTTTCTTTCTTTCTGCTTCTTCTATTTCGTCTACCTCGCACGCTTTCTCAGCGAGATTACAACAAGTGCGTCGTAGTTACTCGGTTAGTTTAATGTCAAACCTACCGTCTGGGCCTTTTCACACTGGAGTGTCGCCACTGTCATCAGCAATGACCTTTCCACGGACGCCCACTAGCGTCAACCGGCTTAACCGAACCAAAGGACGGCAAGGTGGCCTCGAGCAGCGTGTAATAAATATGTCGTCCCGACGAGACGATGAATAGCGTCGATGAGTTTTTGCGGCTCAGCAAAGGCAATGAGCGGGGTTGTATCCGTGAGAGCGCTTGGGAGGATGGCGAGTGCGTATGAAGCGTGCGTTTGGGGCGTGGTTGCAGTGGCTGCAGTGTTTGTGCGTGTGTATTTGAGTTGGGTCTGTTATTTTGAGTGCGGTTTCATTGTTCAGCCTTCCCATATAGTCTAGGCGGTTAGGATAGCTGGCTCTCACCCAGCAGACCCGGGTTCGAGTCCCGGTGTGGGAACATCGTTTGCTTTTCTTTCTTTCTGCTTCTTCTATTTCGTCTACCTCGCACGCTTTCTTAGCGAGATTACAACAAGTGCGTCGTAGTTACTCGGTTAGTTTAATGTCAAACCTACCGTCTGGGCCTTTTCACAGTGGAGTGTCGCCACTGTCATCAGCAATGACCTTTCCACGGACGCCCACTAGCGTCAACCGGCTTAACCGAACCAAAGGACGGCAAGGTGGCCTCGAGCAGCGTGTAATAAATATGTCGTCCCGACGAGACGATGAATAGCGTCGATGAGTTTTTGCGGCTCAGCAAAGGCAATGAGCGGAGTCGTATCCGTGAGAGCGCTTGGAAGGATGGGGAGTGCGTATGAAGCGTGCGTTTGGGGCGTGGTTGCAGTGGCTGCAGTGTTTGTGCGTGTGTATTTGAGTTGGGTCTGTTATTTTGAGTGCGGTTTCATTGTTCAGCCTTCCCATATAGTCTAGGCGGTTAGGATAGCTGGCTCTCACCCAGCAGACCCGGGTTCGAGTTCCGGTGTGGGAACATCG
This sequence comes from Phytophthora betacei, assembly GCA_011320135.1. Classification (NCBI taxonomy): domain Eukaryota; phylum Oomycota; class Peronosporomycetes; order Peronosporales; family Peronosporaceae; genus Phytophthora; species Phytophthora betacei. Next base: position 5,938 of record JAANHX010000358.1, read on the forward strand.
TTTGCTTTTCTTTCTTTCTGCTTCTTCTATTTCGCCTACCTCGCACGCTTTCTCAGCGAGATTACAACAAGTGCGTCGTAGTTACTCGGTTAGTTTAATGTCAAACCTACCGTCTGGGCCTTTTCACAGTGGAGTGTCGCCACTGTCATCAGCAATGACCTTTCCACGGACGCCCACTAGCGTCAACCGGCTTAACCGAACCAAAGGACGGCAAGGTGGCCTCGAGCAGCGTGTAATAAATATGTCGTCCCGACGAGACGATGAATAGCGTCGATGAGTTTTTGCGGCTCAGCAAAGGCAATGAGCGGGGTTGTATCCGTGAGAGCGCTTGGGAGGATGGCGAGTGCGTATGAAGCGTGCGTTTGGGGCGTGGTTGCAGTGGTTGTGCGTGTGTGTATTTGAGTTGGGTCTGTTATTTTGAGTGCGGTTTCATTGTTCAGCCTTCCCATATAGTCTAGGCGGTTAGGATAGCTGGCTCTCACCCAGCAGACCCGGGTTCGAGTTCCGGTGTGGGAACATCGTTTGCTTTTCTTTCTTTCTGCTTCTTCTATTTCGTCTACCTCGCACGCTTTCTCAGCGAGATTACAACAAGTGCGTCGTAGTTACTCGGTTAGTTTAATGTCAAACCTACCGTCTGGGCCTTTTCACAGTGGAGTGTCGCCACTGTCATCAGCAATGACCTTTCCACGGACGCCCACTAGCGTCAACCGGCTTAACCGAACCAAAGGACGGCAAGGTGGCCTCGAGCAGCGTGTAATAAATATGTCGTCCCGACGAGACGATGAATAGCGTCGATGAGTTTTTGCGGCTCAGCAAAGGCAATGAGCGGAGTCGTATCCGTGAGAGCGCTTGGAAGGATGGGGAGTGCGTATGAAGCGTGCGTTTGGGGCGTGGTTGCAGTGGTTGCAGTGGTTGTGCGTGTGTGTATTTGAGTTGGGTCTGTTATTTTGAGTGCGGTTTCATTGTTCAGCCTTCCCATATAGTCTAGGCGGTTAGGATAGCTGGCTCTCACCCAGCAGACCCGGGTTCGAGTCCCAGTGTGGGAACATCGTTTGCTTTTCTTTCTTTCTGCTTCTTCTATTTCGTCTACCTCGCACGCTTTCTCAGCGAGATTACAACAAGTGCGTCGTAGTTACTCGGTTAGTTTAATGTCAAACCTACCGTCTGGGCCTTTTCACAGTGGAGTGTCGCCACTGTCATCAGCAATGACCTTTCCACGGACGCCCACTAGCGTCAACCGGCTTAACCGAACCAAAGGACGGCAAGGTGGCCTCGAGCAGCGTGTAATAAATATGTCGTCCCGACGAGACGATGAATAGCGTCGATGAGTTTTTGCGGCTCAGCAAAGGCAATGAGCGGGGTCGTATCCGTGAGAGCGCTTGAAAGGATGGCGAGTGCGTATGAAACGTGCGTTTGGGGCGTGGTTGCAGTGGTTGCAGTGGTTGTGCGTGTGTGTATTTGAGTTGGGTCTGTTATTTTGAGTGCGGTTTCATTGTTCAGCCTTCCCATATAGTCTAGGCGGTTAGGATAGCTGGCTCTCACCCAGCAGACCCGGGTTCGAGTCCCAGTGTGGGAACATCTTTTGCTTTTCTTTCTTTCTGCTTCTTCTATTTCGTCTACCTCGCACGCTTTCTCAGCGAGATTACAACAAGTGCGTCGTAGTTACTCGGTTAGTTTAATGTCAAACCTACCGTCTGGGCCTTTTCACAGTGGAGTGTCGCCACTGTCATCAGCAATGACCTTTCCACGGACGCCCACTAGCGTCAACCGGCTTAACCGAACCAAAGGACGGCAAGGTGGCCTCGAGCAGCGTGTAATAAATATGTCGTCCCGACGAGACGATGAATAGCGTCGATGAGTTTTTGCGGCTCAGCAAAGGCAATGAGCGGAGTCGTATCCGTGAGAGCGCTTGGAAGGATGGGGAGTGCGTATGAAGCGTGCGTTTGGGGCGTGGTTGCAGTGGCTGCAGTGTTTGTGCGTGTGTATTTGAGTTGGGTCTGTTATTTTGAGTGCGGTTTCATTGTTCAGCCTTCCCATATAGTCTAGGCGGTTAGGATAGCTGGCTCTCACCCAGCAGACCCGGGTTCGAGTCCCGGTGTGGGAACATCGTTTGCTTTTCTTTCTTTCTGCTTCTTCTATTTCGTCTACCTCGCACGCTTTCTCAGCGAGATTACAACAAGTGCGTCGTAGTTACTCGGTTAGTTTAATGTCAAACCTACCGTCTGGGCCTTTTCACAGTGGAGTGTCGCCACTGTCATCAGCAATGACCTTTCCACGGACGCCCACTAGCGTCAACCGGCTTAACCGAACCAAAGGACGGCAAGGTGGCCTCGAGCAGCGTGTAATAAATATGTCGTCCCGACGAGACGATGAATAGCGTCGATGAGTTTTTGCGGCTCAGCAAAGGCAATGAGCGGAGTCGTATCCGTGAGAGCGCTTGGAAGGATGGGGAGTGCGTATGAAGCGTGCGTTTGGGGCGTGGTTGCAGTGGTTGCAGTGGTTGTGCGTGTGTGTATTTGAGTTGGGTCTGTTATTTTGAGTGCGGTTTCATTGTTCAGCCTTCCCATATAGTCTAGGCGGTTAGGATAGCTGGCTCTCACCCAGCAGACCCGGGTTCGAGTCCCGGTGTGGGAACATCGTTTGCTTTTCTTTCTTTCTGCTTCTTCTATTTCGTCTACCTCGCACGCTTTCTCAGCGAGATTACAACAAGTGCGTCGTAGTTACTCGGTTAGTTTAATGTCAAACCTACCGTCTGGGCCTTTTCACAGTGGAGTGTCGCCACTGTCATCAGCAATGACCTTTCCACGGACGCCCACTAGCGTCAACCGGCTTAACCGAACCAAAGGACGGCAAGGTGGCCTCGAGCAGCGTGTAATAAATATGTCGTCCCGACGAGACGATGAATAGCGTCGATGAGTTTTTGCGGCTCAGCAAAGGCAATGAGCGGAGTCGTATCCGTGAGAGCGCTTGGAAGGATGGGGAGTGCGTATGAAGCGTGCGTTTGGGGCGTGGTTGCAGTGGTTGTGCGTGTGTGTATTTGAGTTGGGTCTGTTATTTTGAGTGCGGTTTCATTGTTCAGCCTTCCCATATAGTCTAGGCGGTTAGGATAGCTGGCTCTCACCCAGCAGACCCGGGTTCGAGTCCCGGTGTGGGAACATCGTTTGCTTTTCTTTCTTTCTGCTTCTTCTATTTCGTCTACCTCGCACGCTTTCTCAGCGAGATTACAACAAGTGCGTCGTAGTTACTCGGTTAGTTTAATGTCAAACCTACCGTCTGGGCCTTTTCACAGTGGAGTGTCGCCACTGTCATCAGCAATGACCTTTCCACGGACGCCCACTAGCGTCAACCGGCTTAACCGAACCAAAGGACGGCAAGGTGGCCTCGAGCAGCGTGTAATAAATATGTCGTCCCGACGAGACGATGAATAGCGTCGATGAGTTTTTGCGGCTCAGCAAAGGCAATGAGCGGAGTCGTATCCGTGAGAGCGCTTGGAAGGATGGGGAGTGCGTATGAAGCGTGCGTTTGGGGCGTGGTTGCAGTGGCTGCAGTGTTTGTGCGTGTGTATTTGAGTTGGGTCTGTTATTTTGAGTGCGGTTTCATTGTTCAGCCTTCCCATATAGTCTAGGCGGTTAGGATAGCTGGCTCTCACCCAGCAGACCCGGGTTCGAGTCCCGGTGTGGGAACATCGTTTGCTTTTCTTTCTTTCTGCTTCTTCTATTTCGTCTACCTCGCACGCTTTCTCAGCGAGATTACAACAAGTGCGTCGTAGTTACTCGGTTAGTTTAATGTCAAACCTACCGTCTGGGCCTTTTCACAGTGGAGTGTCGCCACTGTCATCAGCAATGACCTTTCCACGGACGCCCACTAGCGTCAACCGGCTTAACCGAACCAAAGGACGGCAAGGTGGCCTCGAGCAGCGTGTAATAAATATGTCGTCCCGACGAGACGATGAATAGCGTCGATGAGTTTTTGCGGCTCAGCAAAGGCAATGAGCGGGGTTGTATCCGTGAGAGCGCTTGGGAGGATGGGGAGTGCGTATGAAGCGTGCGTTTGGGGCGTGGTTGCAGTGGTTGTGCGTGTGTGTATTTGAGTTGGGTCTGTTATTTTGAGTGCGGTTTCATTGTTCAGCCTTCCCATATAGTCTAGGCGGTTAGGATAGCTGGCTCTCACCCAGCAGACCCGGGTTCGAGTCCCGGTGTGGGAACATCTTTTGCTTTTCTTTCTTTCTGCTTCTTCTATTTCGCCTACCTCGCACGCTTTCTCAGCGAGATTACAACAAGTGCGTCGTAGTTACTCGGTTAGTTTAATGTCAAACCTACCGTCTGGGCCTTTTCACAGTGGAGTGTCGCCACTGTCATCAGCAATGACCTTTCCACGGACGCCCACTAGCGTCAACCGGCTGAACCGAGCCAAAGGACGGCAAGGTGGCCTCGAGCAGCGTGTAATAAATATGTCGTCCCGACGAGACGATGAATAGCGTCGATGAGTTTTTGCGGCTCAGCAAAGGCAATGAGCGGGGTTGTATCCGTGAGAGCGCTTGGGAGGATGGCGAGTGCGTATGAAGCGTGCGTTTGGGGCGTGGTTGCAGTGGCTGCAGTGTTTGTGCGTGTGTATTTGAGTTGGGTCTGTTATTTTGAGTGCGGTTTCATTGTTCAGCCTTCCCATATAGTCTAGGCGGTTAGGATAGCTGGCTCTCACCCAGCAGACCCGGGTTCGAGTCCCAGTGTGGGAACATCTTTTGCTTTTCTTTCTTTCTGCTTCTTCTATTTCGTCTACCTCGCACGCTTTCTCAGCGAGATTACAACAAGTGCGTCGTAGTTACTCGGTTAGTTTAATGTCAAACCTACCGTCTGGGCCTTTTCACAGTGGAGTGTCGCCACTGTCATCAGCAATGACCTTTCCACGGACGCCCACTAGCGTCAACCGGCTGAACCGAGCCAAAGGACGGCAAGGTGGCCTCGAGCAGCGTGTAATAAATATGTCGTCCCGACGAGACGATGAATAGCGTCGATGAGTTTTTGCGGCTCAGCAAAGGCAATGAGCGGGGTCGTATCCGTGAGAGCGCTTGAAAGGATGGCGAGTGCGTATGAAACGTGCGTTTGGGGCGTGGTTGCAGTGGTTGCAGTGGTTGTGCGTGTGTGTATTTGAGTTGGGTCTGTTATTTTGAGTGCGGTTTCATTGTTCAGCCTTCCCATATAGTCTAGGCGGTTAGGATAGCTGGCTCTCACCCAGCAGACCCGGGTTCGAGTCCCAGTGTGGGAACATCTTTTGCTTTTCTTTCTTTCTGCTTCTTCTATTTCGTCTACCTCGCACGCTTTCTCAGCGAGATTACAACAAGTGCGTCGTAGTTACTCGGTTAGTTTAATGTCAAACCTACCGTCTGGGCCTTTTCACAGTGGAGTGTCGCCACTGTCATCAGCAATGACCTTTCCACGGACGCCCACTAGCGTCAACCGGCTTAACCGAACCAAAGGACGGCAAGGTGGCCTCGAGCAGCGTGTAATAAATATGTCGTCCCGACGAGACGATGAATAGCGTCGATGAGTTTTTGCGGCTCAGCAAAGGCAATGAGCGGAGTCGTATCCGTGAGAGCGCTTGGAAGGATGGGGAGTGCGTATGAAGCGTGCGTTTGGGGCGTGGTTGCAGTGGTTGCAGTGGTTGTGCGTGTGTGTATTTGAGTTGGGTCTGTTATTTTGAGTGCGGTTTCATTGTTCAGCCTTCCCATATAGTCTAGGCGGTTAGGATAGCTGGCTCTCACCCAGCAGACCCGGGTTCGAGTCCCAGTGTGGGAACATCGTTTGCTTTTCTTTCTTTCTGCTTCTTCTATTTCGTCTACCTCGCACGCTTTCTCAGCGAGATTACAACAAGTGCGTCGTAGTTACTCGGTTAGTTTAATGTCAAACCTACCGTCTGGGCCTTTTCACAGTGGAGTGTCGCCACTGTCATCAGCAATGACCTTTCCACGGACGCCCACTAGCGTCAACCGGCTTAACCGAACCAAAGGACGGCAAGGTGGCCTCGAGCAGCGTGTAATAAATATGTCGTCCCGACGAGACGATGAATAGCGTCGATGAGTTTTTGCGGCTCAGCAAAGGCAATGAGCGGGGTCGTATCCGTGAGAGCGCTTGAAAGGATGGCGAGTGCGTATGAAACGTGCGTTTGGGGCGTGGTTGCAGTGGTTGCAGTGGTTGTGCGTGTGTGTATTTGAGTTGGGTCTGTTATTTTGAGTGCGGTTTCATTGTTCAGCCTTCCCATATAGTCTAGGCGGTTAGGATAGCTGGCTCTCACCCAGCAGACCCGGGTTCGAGTCCCAGTGTGGGAACATCTTTTGCTTTTCTTTCTTTCTGCTTCTTCTATTTCGTCTACCTCGCACGCTTTCTCAGCGAGATTACAACAAGTGCGTCGTAGTTACTCGGTTAGTTTAATGTCAAACCTACCGTCTGGGCCTTTTCACAGTGGAGTGTCGCCACTGTCATCAGCAATGACCTTTCCACGGACGCCCACTAGCGTCAACCGGCTTAACCGAACCAAAGGACGGCAAGGTGGCCTCGAGCAGCGTGTAATAAATATGTCGTCCCGACGAGACGATGAATAGCGTCGATGAGTTTTTGCGGCTCAGCAAAGGCAATGAGCGGAGTCGTATCCGTGAGAGCGCTTGGAAGGATGGGGAGTGCGTATGAAGCGTGCGTTTGGGGCGTGGTTGCAGTGGTTGCAGTGGTTGTGCGTGTGTGTATTTGAGTTGGGTCTGTTATTTTGAGTGCGGTTTCATTGTTCAGCCTTCCCATATAGTCTAGGCGGTTAGGATAGCTGGCTCTCACCCAGCAGACCCGGGTTCGAGTCCCGGTGTGGGAACATCGTTTGCTTTTCTTTCTTTCTGCTTCTTCTATTTCGTCTACCTCGCACGCTTTCTCAGCGAGATTACAACAAGTGCGTCGTAGTTACTCGGTTAGTTTAATGTCAAACCTACCGTCTGGGCCTTTTCACAGTGGAGTGTCGCCACTGTCATCAGCAATGACCTTTCCACGGACGCCCACTAGCGTCAACCGGCTGAACCGAACCAAAGGACGGCAAGGTGGCCTCGAGCAGCGTGTAATAAATATGTCGTCCCGACGAGACGATGAATAGCGTCGATGAGTTTTTGCGGCTCAGCAAAGGCAATGAGCGGGGTCGTATCCGTGAGAGCGCTTGAAAGGATGGCGAGTGCGTATGAAACGTGCGTTTGGGGCGTGGTTGCAGTGGTTGCAGTGGTTGTGCGTGTGTGTATTTGAGTTGGGTCTGTTATTTTGAGTGCGGTTTCATTGTTCAGCCTTCCCATATAGTCTAGGCGGTTAGGATAGCTGGCTCTCACCCAGCAGACCCGGGTTCGAGTCCCAGTGTGGGAACATCTTTTGCTTTTCTTTCTTTCTGCTTCTTCTATTTCGTCTACCTCGCACGCTTTCTCAGCGAGATTACAACAAGTGCGTCGTAGTTACTCGGTTAGTTTAATGTCAAACCTACCGTCTGGGCCTTTTCACAGTGGAGTGTCGCCACTGTCATCAGCAATGACCTTTCCACGGACGCCCACTAGCGTCAACCGGCTTAACCGAACCAAAGGACGGCAAGGTGGCCTCGAGCAGCGTGTAATAAATATGTCGTCCCGACGAGACGATGAATAGCGTCGATGAGTTTTTGCGGCTCAGCAAAGGCAATGAGCGGAGTCGTATCCGTGAGAGCGCTTGAAAGGATGGCGAGTGCGTATGAAACGTGCGTTTGGGGCGTGGTTGCAGTGGTTGCAGTGGTTGTGCGTGTGTGTATTTGAGTTGGGTCTGTTATTTTGAGTGCGGTTTCATTGTTCAGCCTTCCCATATAGTCTAGGCGGTTAGGATAGCTGGCTCTCACCCAGCAGACCCGGGTTCGAGTCCCAGTGTGGGAACATCTTTTGCTTTTCTTTCTTTCTGCTTCTTCTATTTCGTCTACCTCGCACGCTTTCTCAGCGAGATTACAACAAGTGCGTCGTAGTTACTCGGTTAGTTTAATGTCAAACCTACCGTCTGGGCCTTTTCACAGTGGAGTGTCGCCACTGTCATCAGCAATGACCTTTCCACGGACGCCCACTAGCGTCAACCGGCTTAACCGAACCAAAGGACGGCAAGGTGGCCTCGAGCAGCGTGTAATAAATATGTCGTCCCGACGAGACGATGAATAGCGTCGATGAGTTTTTGCGGCTCAGCAAAGGCAATGAGCGGAGTCGTATCCGTGAGAGCGCTTGGAAGGATGGGGAGTGCGTATGAAGCGTGCGTTTGGGGCGTGGTTGCAGTGGTTGCAGTGGTTGTGCGTGTGTGTATTTGAGTTGGGTCTGTTATTTTGAGTGCGGTTTCATTGTTCAGCCTTCCCATATAGTCTAGGCGGTTAGGATAGCTGGCTCTCACCCAGCAGACCCGGGTTCGAGTCCCGGTGTGGGAACATCTTTTGCTTTTCTTTCTTTCTGCTTCTTCTATTTCGTCTACCTCGCACGCTTTCGCAGCGAGATTACAACAAGCGCGTCGTAGTTACTCGGTTAGTTTAATGTCAAACCTACCGTCTGGGCCTTTTCACAGTGGAGTGTCGCCACTGTCATCAGCAATGACCTTTCCACGGACGCCCACTAGCGTCAACCGGCTTAACCGAACCAAAGGACGGCAAGGTGGCCTCGAGCAGCGTGTAATAAATATGTCGTCGTGTCAGTGCGACTAGCCGACGGGAAGGTCGTCACTGTCCCCAACGTCCAAGTGGATCTGGCCGTCAAGTTTGAAGACTTTGACAGCCTCGAACAGTTCACTGTTCTCGATATGGATCCATATGATATGATCCTGGGCATGCCCTGGCTTGAGAAGCACGAGCCCTGGATCGACTGGCGAGGCAAGGCAATCGGTGCCAGCCGCCCTGCGCAGTCCGACAGAGCATTGGTGAGTCATGTTCCCACCTCTGTCAGGACCCGGGGCGCACACGAGGGCTGCCAGGGTACCAAAGCATCCGGGAGATGCTTGGGAGTCGTCGACGTATATGACGACTCCGAGGATGTTTTGATGGTGGCCGCGCCCAGAAGAGGCGCCGGCCAAGTGGGTAACTTAGGTCCACAGGCGGGTAACTTAGTTTCGCAGACAGCTGCAGCTGTCATGAACACTGAGAACAGCGTGTTCAGAGTGGGTAACAGAGTTCCACTCACGGTCGCCCAGACCTTAACTGAAGTGGAAGGCGTTGGACACACTTCCTGTGTGGGTAACACAGTGCCACACGCGGTCGCCCATACCTTAACTGAAGAGGAAGGCGTTGAGCACGCTTCCTGTGTGGGTAACATAGTGCCACACGCGGTCACCCTTCCCTTACTGGAAAGGAAGGCGTTGAACACGCTTCCTGTGTGGGTACAACAGTACCACACGAGGCCAGGAGTGCCTCGGATGTCGTAGTAACGACATCCCTAGACGTGGGCAGCAAAGCTCCCCGTCACAGACGCCGCCGCCGCCTCAAGTCGGATCCGAACTTCGTTCCGATCGACGTCGCTTCAAGCGACTCGGAGTCCAGGGCCCGGGCTCCTCCGACAAGGCCGGTGGAAGAGTGTTATCACATCTTCGATGGCGAGACAGGTTTACCCGTCAAGGCATCTGGTGTCCACTTGGAACCGTTGCCAGAGGTTGCAGAGATACTGCACCTCGAGGAAATGACGGCTGAGTCTTTCCTGACCAACCTCAAGGCTGGAGAGATTGCCGAGATGGTACTCATGAGACCTGAGACCACTCAGGAGGAGCTGAACTCCTCCTCTGTCTTGGACAAGAACGTCCTGGAAGACATGAACAAGCAGCGTCAGGCGCGCTTGGGTTCTGAGATTCTCAAGAACCCCAAGGATCCGGTGTATCCTTTGGTGACGGAGTACGCGGACGTGGTGAACAAACACCCACCGACCCAACTCCCACCGGATCGAGGCGTACGGCACGAGATTGATCTCGTGCCCGGCACAAAGTATTGTGTCACGAGGCAATGGCCTCTCCCGCGCGAACAGTGCGAGGTCATTGATGCCTTCTTCGCCGCGAAAGCGAAGGCAGGCATGGTGCGGGAGTCGAAATCCCCGCACTCGACGCCGACTTTCTGCGTTCGTAAGCCGAACGGAAAGTGGCGTCTGGTTCACGCTTATAACAAGCTGAACAACGCAACGGTGCCGGCCCAAACACCGATCCCACGAAAGGATGTGTTGTTGAACAACATGGCCAGGAGCGTACTGTACAGTGCGCCGGATTTAATAGACGGATACTACCAAATCCTGATGCGAGAGAGTGACATCCCGCTCACCGCGGTAAGGACTCCTAGCGGCATGCTTTGGGAGTGGCTCGTCATGCCGCAGGGCTTGTCTAACGCCCCGGCGACGTTCAATCGCCTGGTGACGCAACTGTTCCGCCCTTTGCGTACCTTCGTACATACGTACTTCGACGACATTTTCGTCCATAGCCGTGCCGAGGGAGGCAAGACGGCCATGGAGGTGCATCTAGGACACCTCCGTCGAGTGTTGGACGTGATGCGAGCGAACAAGCTCTACGCCAACATCGACAAGTGCGTTTTCGCGTCACCAGAGATCAAAGTTCTCGGTTGCTTCGTAAGCAACGTGGGCGTTCGGGCTGACCCAGACAAGGTCAAGGCCATAGCAGCATGGCCGACGCCCCGATCCCAAAAGGATCTTCGAAAGTGGTTGGGCTTGGCCAACTACCTTCACAAGTACAGCGCAGGGTACGCGGGCTTTGCTAAGCCCTTGTCGAGTCTCCTTCAGAAGGACGTCGACTGGCGCTGGGAGCAAGAGCACCAGGATGCTTTTGACAGCATCAAGGCCAGTCTACAAGAGGTTCCTGTCCTGGCCCTGCCGGACGAGACGAAGCCGTTTATCGTCGTCTGCGATGCCTCCGATTACGCCATCGGATGTGCATTGCTGCAGGCCGACACGGCTGGACACGAACGAGTCATCTCGTTCCAGTTCAGGCAGCTCAAAGCCGCCGAGCGAAACTACCCTGTCCATGACAAGGAGCTCCTGGCAATGAAATATGCCCTTGTGAAGTTCGGTGTTCACCTTCTGGGCTCTAGGCCCTTTGTGATCTACACAGACCACGCGTCCTTGAGGACAGCGACTAACTCGCCTCACCTCTCCCAAAGGATGGCGAGGTGGCTGTCCTTCTTCGCGGAATACAACTTCCGCGTCGAATACAAGCCGGGCAAGCTCAACGTGCTTGCGGACGCCCTCTCTCGGCGTCCCGACTATGAGTTGGCCCACATCACGCGGGTGACAACGGATCTATATGATCGGATACGCATGGCGTATCGGGACGATGAGGCTGTCGCGCCTATCGTCAAGTTCCTTAAGGCCGGAACGAGCGCGAAGTCCGACTGGCTCTCGTCGCGACAGCGCTCACGGCTCCACCGATATGCGTTGAAGGAGGGCCTCCTCTATTATCGGGTGGAGCCCACTGATCCTCCACGGGTGGTCGTACCCAACGACGAGGATCTGAAGTTCGACATCCTCGCGGAGGCGGCCACTTGGGCCGCGAGAAGACGTTTCTGTCGGTCTCTCAGGCCTTCTGGTGGACCCACATGTACAAGTGGGTCGCCCGGTACATTAAGACATGTGAAACATGTCAGCGGGTCAAACCCGCAGGGCACTCTTCGGCTCCACTACAGAGCCTGCCCGTACCGGCTGATTGTTGGAAGTCGATGAGTCTTGACTTCATCTTTGGGCTTCCCGCCGACGGACACGGCAACACCGGAATTTTGGTGTTCGTGTGTCGGCTGAGCAAGATGGTACATCTTGCTCCGGTTCCCGTCACCGTTACGGGCGAACAAACCGCAAGGTTGTTCGTCGATGGCGTGTTCCGCTATCACGGTCTCCCAGAGACGATTGTCTCGGACCGAGACCCGCGGTTCACTGCTGCGTTTTGGAAAACGCTGTTCCCTTTACTGGGAACTCGTCTGCAGATGTCCACTGCGGACCATCCGCAGACAGACGGCCAAACAGAGCTCGTCAATCGAGTGCTCGAGGACACTCTGCGCAGTGTGTGCGCGGCAGCACCACGTACGTGGTCGACGCAGCTTCCAGTTGTTGAGTTTGCGCTCAAAACGCGGTGCACGCGTCCACGGGGTTCACGCCGTTCTACTTGAACGGCTTCCGCCACCCCAGAGTGCCTCTCACTCTTCGAGGAGACACTGACTCTTCTATTCTAAGTGGGGGAGAGGCTCGGAAAGCCCTTTCCTCCCAGGTCTCGGATGTGAGACCAGTTTCGCTGCGGAAACAGGTGGAATCCTTTATGGATACCAAGCTGAACATTGTCAGCAGGGTCCGCGATGCCATGGCAGCGGCCCAAGATAAACAAAAGGAGTACTCAGACAAACAAGGAAGAGGAAACTTAAGTATATTTGAGGTTGGGGACTTAGTGTTGCTAGACACGAGGAACCTACCTCTTGACACTGTCAGCTCTGTCGGCAGCAACAAGCTGAAGCACCGCTTCATCGGACCATTTGCAGTCCTGGTCAGACATGGTGCGTCGTACACCATCGACCTTCCAAAGTCAATGACGACGCACCCGACGTTCTATGTCGGACTTCTTAAGCGGTACTTTGACCCGCAGGGGGTTGCTGACTCGCAGACCCCCCTTGACCCAGCTCCTCGAAGCGAGGGCCGGTCACAGTCGTCGACGAAGACGTCGAAGCAGGCACCCAAGCCTCGGTCGGGACGGCAAGGCTGCGGTCAAGACCGTACGCCGGAGGGGCTCCATACGAACGGACCCCGGCGCCATACGCCGAGTACGCTGAGTACGCCGGGTACGCACCATACGCGTACGACTGGGAGTGTACCGCAGGCGGCTCCGGACGTGGCAACAAAGCCTCGATCCGTCGGATCATTCAAAAGGCCTCGTCCAGATCGGACGAAGAGGCCCGGCGATCCACCCGCAGGTGCAGGCTCGCGACCTCTCGCTCCACCAGGTCCAGGCGACCCGCAAGACGAGCGAGCTCGCCTTGATTCCCGGCCTGGGCGGCAGCATTACCGCCAGTCCCAAGACCAAGTGCAATCTCAAGCACGAGGACACGTTGACGGAGGCGGTCAACCTCAGGGTCCTGTGTCGGACCCGCAGTCGGAGCACTCGGACGAGAGTGGCTCTCGGGAGGCGCCGAGTACTCGTACTCGTACGAGGGCACCTCCGCCCCTGCTTGACCGGAATGGAGAAGTCCACTTCCACGTGGAGAGGATCCTCCAGGAGCAACGGCGTCGCGGTAAGCGACAGCTCCTCGTGAAGTGGAGGGGTTATGCCCACTCCGAGAACTCGTGGGAGCCGATTGAACGGCTCCTGATTGACTGCCCGAAGGCTGTCGCAATCTGGGAGCAGAAGCGGCGGCAGCTTCATAAGTAGTCCGGGGCTTCTTGCCCGAACGGGGTACGGACGATGAATACATACCGTACCCGCGCTCATCGTGAGCGCTAGAAGCCGCGCGCTTCAGGATGTCCCTTGGCAGCATACGCTTGCTGATCAAGTGGGCAAACCTCACACGAAGATCACGCTGGTCCAGGATGTGGTACAGCTGCTGATCTTCATGGAGTTCCCGTAACTCCGTGGGTGAGTACTTGAGAGTCTCCACCCACGCCCAGAACATGTCCTCACAAGAACTCCACGTGGGACAGTTCTCGGGCATAACCCAGGGGTATCCCCAAACAGGATAGAGACCACCCCGGGTCTCGGGCTTCTTACGACAAGTCGTGAATTCCTTAAGGGGAATGCGGTGTGGCGCGAGAAGCACACACCGAGCAGCCTCCAAGTTGTCGACGAACAACTGTTCTTTCTGAACAAGGGCTCGTTCATAGATGCCTCTAGAAGTGTGGCCGCCCACAAGGCCACGAGGAGCGACGAGGACCTCTAAGAAGAGGTCAGCCCCAGAGCTCTCCTCGGGAGGCCAATACCCTCTTGAGTTGATGACAGCTCCCTGGCTGACGGGTGCCGCCACCGAACCCCCACGCACACGCTGGGCAGCTTGGAAATCCTCCTGCTGCTGGTCGAGTTCATTCGAGACCTCCCGGGGCTCAACGATAGCACCCTCCTCCTCCTCTTCTTCCTCCTTCTCCTCCTCTTCATCCGAGGAGTCGAAGAGACTCTGATAGGAGCGTCGAGTCTCCTTCTCCTTGCGGAGTGGAGACTTAGAGGCTGTACGCTTCTTTGAGGGTTTGGCGCCTTCGGCTTTAGAGGCCTTAGCGCGCGCAAGACCCTCGGCAAGCGAGAGACGTTTGCGAGGATTCTCTTCCTCATCGCCACCGGCTTTGGGAGCGCCCTTAGCCTTGACGGCCGGACTCTCAGAGCGCACAGAGGTCCTGGGACTGTGATCACCGTAATCACTAGCGGGCGACTGCACGCTGTCATCTTTGTGCTCACTGGGCACTGGGCTGTGCCCTCCCACAGAGCCCGCAGGAGCATCATGAGTGCTCTCGGACTCGGCATCGTCCTCACTGCCCGAATTGAACTCACGTTCCACGAACCGAGGGTTCGGACGATTGTCTGAAGACGAGGGCGACGGACTGCGGCGCTTGCTTGCGCGCTTGTCCACAGCCGCGTCACCCGAGGAACCGATCGCCTCGAAGGCCACCTGAGTAGCCTCCTTGAGTGCAGAGCCTTTGCCGTGAGGCTTAGTGCTCTTGGCTTGCGCCTTACCGGCAGCAGCCTTGGAGCGTGTCTTAGCACCGCTCTTTGGAGTGCCACGAGGCATGATAACGGTCGAAGTGGGGACCTAGACGAAGAGCGCACAGGTTGCTGCTCGAGGCTCTAACTGTGAAGTGAGCCTCCGCCGTGCTCGCGCGGCCAAGTCGATGGTTTTCGACTTTGAGAATGAGAGTTTGTGACGAACACCTCTTCATTCTGATTGGTCGGTAAACCGGATCTAAGTGGGGGAGGATGTAACGGGGTACGTAGCCCTAAGTGTACCCTGGTTACATGAAGTGTGACACTTCACACTTCAGGAGTATGACACATCATATTCCGGGATATTTGGTACAAGGTACCAAGGTCGTTCAAAGCCAACCATTGGTTAAATGACATCGCATTTCTATAGGTAACTAATAGTTTGTATTAAACCCAAACTTAACCTACCTATAAATATACTCAGTTTACAATCTACCTTATTTAGGTCACTTCGCTCTCTTTAATTAAAGAGGGGACCTGTGAACTGCCGTTCACTGAGAGTTTGTATACTCTCGGAAGATAACTTCCTCTAGCGCAAGGTGCTGTGTGACCCCGTCACATAAATCGTGCTTTCGCGGTTACCCCTTTGATTGGCTTTAGCAGAACGCAGATCTAATGCACTCACACACAACTTGTTGGGTTAAAGGAAACTTTCGGACTGGCAGCAGTGCGGCGATTCCGCACTGGGCTGCCTTTCTGACCATCACTCTGCTAGCTAGTTCCAAAAGACGATTTAAAGAACTCATTCTGCTTCAACCTGGATGCGGTTTCCAACACGCCCTCTTCCGAAGTGAATCGGTCACTGAGGAAGATGCTGCTTCGACAAACCGATCATGGCGCACAATGCCTCGAGTCTCTCGCCGGCCAGTGCTTTTGGCATAATGTCGGAAGGGTTCACCTCAGTTTTGACCTTCCACAAATCCACGGTTCGTTTAGCTACTTGGTCTCTGATGTAGTGCCATCGTAGCTCGATGTGTCGCGTTCTGCGACTGTAGGTCGGGCTCGTCGCCATGACGTAAGCGGCCTGGTTATCAATTCCCATGCGAAAATGGTCTTCAAGTCTGGGAAAACTTGAACGTTGCGTAATCCTTGGCCTTCCATACAAGCCTCGCACGCAGCTACGTACTCCGCCTCTGCGGTAGATTGAGCAACAATGCTCTGGCGCCTCGACGCCCAGGATATCGCTCCACCAGCCATACAGTGGACAAAACCTGTTATGCTTTTGCGTGTATCGGGGTCGTTCCCCCAATCCGAGTCACAGTAGCCGTCGATAATTAGTTCCTTGTTTTGCTCTGCTGCTTTGGCACGGGTGTACACAATTCCTTGGGTTTTGGTTCCGGTTAGGTACCGCCGCACTCTCTTGGCAGCGCCAATGTGCTGCTGCATAGGATTTTGAACGTAGCGACTGAGTTGTCCAACAGCAAACGCTAGGTCTGGGCGAGTGCAGGTCGTCAGGTACATTAACGACCCCACCTGTTCACGATACGGAAAGTTCTAGCCGCTCACAGCCACCTGCTTGCGCTGGTATGTGTCAGTAACCTTCACGGTAAGACGATTAAAAAAGGCGACTCCAACGGGATCCTACTGGGATGCGCACCACTGAAGTGGAAGCGCTCAATAATCTCGTCACAATACTTGGTTTGGTGTATTTTAATGGAGTCTTCACTCTGTTCCACCTGCACGCCCAAATAAGGGTTGAGTAGACCTTGGTCCTTCAAACCATAGTCCTTGTCCAGCTTCTCAAACATCTTCTTCTTAAATTCTTTACTCTTGGTCGCGCACAAGATGTCGTCGACATAGAGAACAACCATGGCAAAATCGCCATCTTTGTCGTAAAAGTAGAGACATGGCTCAGTCTCGCACTGCTTGAGCCCATAGTTCACGAACCAACTAGTCACCTCTTAATTCTACTCTCTTCCGGACTGGCGTAGTCCGTACAGTGCCTTGTTGCTGATGTAAATCATCCCGCCATCCTCGCACGGGTAGCCCTGGACTCCCTCCAAACACTGCTTTATTCCAAGCGCAGCATTGAGGTACGCTGTGTTTACGTCGCCCTGGTAGATCACTTGATTTAGAATGATGTATACCGAAACAAACATTCTGAATGTCGCCATGCGTGCAACCGGTGAGAAGGTGTCCGTGAAGTCAATTCCGAAACGTTGCTTATCTCTTCGGGCCACGACACGTGCTTTGAAGGTCACAATGTATCCTAAATGATCGGTCTTCACGTCAAAAACCCACATCGTCTTGATAGCATACTGTCCTGCTGGCATCTCCGTTCTTGGAATCTGCAACAGCACGTCCTTGGACTTCAGTGAAGCCATCTCCTTGTCCATAGCCTCCTTCCAGAAACTTGCTTGCTTTGATCTCAGTGCCTCTCTGTAGTTTCGTGGTATCTTGATGTCACTTGCGCGTAGTCCACCTTTGCCACGGCGATCTACATGCAGTGCCTTGAAAGCTGAGTAAACCGCAAAGTCTTCGTATCGTTCAGGTTTGCGAGTATTTAAAACTTCGCGCAGTCCTGGTCGTCGTGCTGCTGTTGCACGCTTCGCTCCGGTCTTGGTACGCTTCCGGTCTTGCGCACGGCGAACTTCTTCATCTCTCGGATGCACCTTGCCCACTAGTAACTGCTGAGAAAACGCGAGAGCACCACCTTCGGGTCCTGGTGGATCATCCATTTCATCACTCATACCTTCATAGTCGGCTTCTATTTCGTCACTCGGGTCGAACAAGCAGTCGTAGCCGTTGCATTCGCTCTCCTCGCTCTCAATTACTGGTGTTAACCCCGACACATGACTAATGTCCAGTCCATCATCTTCCATTTAAGTACATCAGTCGTACGATTATCGTTGTCGTCATCAATTTGAGAATCCTCATCAACTTGAGAATCATCTTCGTCATAATCTCCATCAGCACAATGTTCAACAATGGTTGTATTTTCTCCCTCCTGCGTATCTTCAAACGCATCATCGTAGTCTGGAAGCGAGTTGTTCTTTAGGATGTCCTCCCATCATGTTCACCCAGTTTACTGCTCGGCGTGTTGCTCGATGGCTGGTCGTACTTGGGTAGTACAATGCTCTCCACAATATTGTCCCACAAAGCCTCTTGAGCAACATCAAGGCCGTCGCTTGTAGCCACACTCTCCATGTCTACATTACTATCAGCTCGCTCGGAGTCTGCGTCACACTCAGCTTGTTGAGGCGCTTCATCACTATCACTTTCTGCATCATCGAAAGCACCATCCTGCACAAACTCATCGAAAGTCTGCAGCCACTTGTTCACCTTCGACTTGAAGGCACTCCCATAGCGGTCCTTGTACTTGATGTTTTCATTTACCTTCACATCTGCAACGAAGCCTTTCTAATGCTCGGTAGGGAAGTACACTTGGCAGCCAACAACATCTTCTTGATAGCCGATCAAAAAAACCACTTTGCAGTTCGCACTTAGTTTCTTGCGCATAGCGGCCGGTGTATGACAGTACACCAGAGATCCAAACGCGCGGATGTGATGAAGATCTGGCTTCGTGTCGGACATCATCTCGTACGGGGTTCGCCCTGCTGCCTTACAGAAGACTCGATTCTTTAGGTAGACTGCAGTCTGTAGAGCATGCGTCCAAAACGACCTCGGAAGCCCCGAGTCGTGCATCATAGTCTTGACCATGTTAATCAGTGTCTGATGTGTCCTCTCCACTAAATTCAACTGTGAAGATTTTGGACCAACCTTCGTGTGGACAATTCCTTTCTCAGCATATCAGCTCTCCATTGAGTTGTTGCAGAATTCCTTGTCTTTGTCCGTGAGAACTTGCTTCACGGGCTTAATGTTGGTATCGTTCTTGTCACGAGCTGCAGCATCCCACCGTCGAGTGATCACTGTATCAACACGACGTCCGTGTTGCCGCTCAGCCCAGGCAATGTATTGCTTCATGTATCCATTCACCTCGCCTTCAGTTTTCGACTTCAGCAGGTACGTTGTAATGAAACGAGAGAAACCATCCAGTATGGCTAACACTACACTGTACTGTGTGCCGTTGTGAAGTCCAGGTATCAGTAAATCGGCAAACACTAAATCGTTCACTTTCTCGATGTTCCGCTCCAACTGCTTCCGGAAGGTTTTGCGTCTCTGCTTGCCGAAATAGCTGTCAGCGCAATCCATCTTTCCACGCTTCTTCAGCATGATGCCCTTGGCCAATCCACGCTCGACCATAAGGCGAATGTACTCCGGGCATGTGTGCCCCAGACGCGCATGCCAGACGTCGATGTCCTCGACTCCATCCGGCACCGCAAAATTTGCCACTACCTGCTTCCTAACAGCTGTAGGCTTCTTGTTGACTTGAACGCTATTGATGTTGTGCGCGTCAAATGTCCACAGTCGATGTTCATGCTTTGCTCGAATTACCTCCGTGCTGTCCTTCGACATACCAAACAGCAGTGTCGTCTGATCCCACGACATCTTGAAGCCTTGCTCCAGTGCTTGCCCAGGTGAGAACAGGTTACAGCCAGCTTTCGGTACGTATAACACGTCTTCGACAAAGGCAAATACCATCTCTTCGTCTATCATGGTCGCGAGCAAAATCGTCCCAAAGCCTTCTGCTTGGGCGTCGACACCGTCCGCGAAGCCCGACATTGTCGGGTTCCAGTCGCTGTCTTCCATCTTATTCAGTACAGTAAAGTACTCCTTGCTCGCCACAATATGGGCGTTGGTCCCACCGTCGAAATACCAACGACTGGAATCGTAGTCCTTCGCCACTCGCTTCACTACTTCTCCCAACACCACGTCACGCTTGTTCATGCGTATATCCTCAGCAGTCGCATCCGCTGTAACTTGAGCCGCGGGCTTGACATCAGATCGTGCCATCTTTGCCTTTGCACTCTTCTTCTCCCTGGGTTTGTCCTCCAGGTCCGGACACTGATGCTTGTAGTGGCCCTTACCACCGCAGTTGAAGCACCCGACGTCTGCCTTTGCCGTTCTCTTCTTGTTTGCATCTCCAGTAGTCTTGTTCTGACTGCTCTTCAGTCCGCTAGAAGCCTTGCCTTGCTTCTTCTTGCCTTGGTTATTGCCAAATGCACTTTTCTCCCAGTCCTTACTGCGAGTCTCAGCGGTGAGAATCAATTCTCGTACAAGAGCGGGTGTGTACTTGCTCATATTCGAGCTAAATAGCACTTTTCTACGGAGCTCGTTGTAGCAAACCTGTGATGGCAGGCTTCGCAGCAACATGTCGACCATCCGAAGGTCGCTCAATGGTGATCCGAGCTCTGCGAGCTCGTTCCTAATGCGAAACATCCCATACAAATGCCCTCGCACGTCACCATTCGCGCGCAGGTGAGTCCTGTGCAGTTCGCCCTGCAGGCGATACACCTTCTGCGCCTTGGTGGCGTCGTTGTTCTTCCCTTCATAGATCTTGCACAGTTCCGCCCACATATCGGTCCCAGTCTCCTGGTCCATCAGCTGTTGAGCGAGCCTCGTTGTCAGCGAGCCCAAGATCAGCATCTGAATCTTCGCTTGCTTTTTCGCGTGCTCATCCTTCTGGTCTTGACTCCACGAAGCGTCTTCTGTCACGCTGCCTACAGCAATCTGCTCCAGCAGGCTCTTCTGGAACGCCACGACCATGGTCTTCTTGTAGAAAGGCCAATTCTCCCCCCCCCCCCCCCCCCAGTTCACTAGGTTGCCGGATGAGTTGATGTGGAACTTCTTGTCCTTCTTTCTGCTGTGTCGGTCGTCTTCGGAGTCGCTTGAGGATGACATCTTCTTGCTTGAGTATCGTTTACTAACGTGTAGCGCTGTAGGTTGCTTGTATCTTGGGCTCATAACCCTAACATAACGCAGATCTAACGCACTCACACACAACTTGTTGGGTTAAAGGAAAATTTCGGACTGGCAGCAGTGCGGCGATTCCGCACTGGGCTGCCTTTCTGACCATCACTCTGCTAGCTAGTTCAAAAAGACGATTTAAAGAACTCATTCTGCTTCAACCTGGATGCGGTTTCCAACACGTCGACGTCGCCCGGACGGACTTGACGTTTACCAAGTCGTATATGAGCGACAGCAGCTTGACGAACAACTTCGCCTGATTGAGTTTTGGCTCGTTGTTCACGACGTTTTTCAGCAGCACCTTTTGCAACTCTGGCTTCGTAGTCGTCAACGTTAGACATGAGCTCAGTCATGGCACGAATGAATGAAGTTTCTGGCTCGTCCGTCCCCGACTTGGTTGAAGACTTAGATTCCTATGCACGATGCTTAATAAGCAGGGTCTTAAATCGTGCATTCGCGGTTACCCCTTTGATTGGCTTCAATAGCAAGTTTGGGCTACTGTTGAGCTTGTCTGCAACAGACTGCCATTATCTGCTCACTTCGCCTTGCTCGGCTGCGTACGGTGCGTCAACATTCACCTGTACCACAAGAAGATAGTCTTCATCAGGACCGAAGCGCTGTCGAAACTTCCGCTATACCAGTTGACCGATCACGGGTTGTGGGAGCTGGTCATTGGCCCTATTCATGTTCTGCATTCCAATCACACACCTACTTTGTCGGTGTAGTTGCTGCTGAGATCATCATCATAACCAGAAGGCTGTTGATCGTCTTCTTCACGAGCGCTGGTGTCATTCTCTGAACCGCTCCTGGGCGTACCACCGAGCGGGGAGCTGCTGTTGCTGATAGAAGAGCGACTCCCACGAATGCCCAGAGTGACTTGGGACTGATTGAGATCCTAGACGGCCTAGGTGTCTGGCGGCGAGGAAGAGAAGCGAGCGCGTGCTGTTTTTGCTGGCATTTCAGAATCTTTGAGTGTGCGGATCTTTAAGCAGCACGGAAGTACTTTAATCGTCTATAACCAAAAGGTCATCCGAAGCGATAAAAACTTACATTGAATCACCTAGCTGCGGTTCCAACAAACAACATATCTGTAGGATACAGTGGCTGTTTTCACAAGATATTGGATTGGGTTGTTGGATAGGATTTGACGATTACTAATCGGACCTTTAAATGGTCGTTTTATGTGTATTTATCCAACAACGAATAAACAATTCCCGCTTCGAAATGTGTCTAATGCACCCAACTAAAAGTAAATCGACCGGATACTTTCATTCCAGCGTGCCGTCTAATGCGCTATATTGCACCCCGGGACAAGCAATGCGGGAAATGCCTACACAGTAATAGACACTACTCATAAACCGTAGGTCTCAGCATTGTTCGTATTGCCTTAATTTTTGCGAAGCTTCTTGCTTGCAGAATACAGACCAAGCGCCCTTGTTAGTAATTAATGGACGTTGGGAGCCCTGAGTGTTCTTGCGTATACGGCTCTACATTCATCAACTAAAGTCGCCTTAGCTAAGAATACACTCTTTTAGCGCAGTGAAAGCTACTGTCGGCGGTTCAGCCCCTGTTTGATTGGAAATTCTTGACAAAAGATAAGTATTAGAATATCCCTTGATTTAATAATACATTTTACTGAGAATGCCTCAGATAGGACACCAACACGTCCTCAATACTATGGAACGAAACTAAACAAAGCGAATAACGGTCCGAAATAACTATGCTACCTTGCAAACCGACCGTTTTTGTTTGACATGCTACAACAAGTCCAAAACCTTATTCGCAGCGTCATCTCAAAAACGGGTGCACATACCTGCCTGAAAGGAAGGCAAACGGCATCCTCACCCTACTGCATGTAAGAGATGAGGTGAAAGACCTCTATTTATTAAAAACCGAGTTATATAAAAAGAACAAATCGATCTAACTACCTAGACAGACTAATAAATCGAGCTACGGCAGCCAAATCGACCGCTAAGGATCGAACAGCCACCAAATCCACATCGATATCCTGTAAATCAACCCTTTCTGCCGTTTTGAAATGGTAATTCGATCACAGATCAAACAGTTTGTTTTAAAACAAATTGATGCCTGCCTCTTCCCATCTCAATTTTACGGGTGGTTTTATGCTCCGACCATGCTCGTTTAAAATGGATGGACATTCATTCCATCTGCAAAGCACAATTTCCCGCCTCTTAACCTTGTAGCATGTCTGTCTGTCTGTCTGTCCGTCTGTCAATCTGTCCGTCGCACTCCCTGTCTTCCTGCTTTGACCTGCCTTTTCGCATGGCTACACTCGGCCTTTCTAAAGCATTTGGGTCCCATCTTATGGACGGCGCCTACCTTTCTGACTCGACCTAACTATGCCAAAATTACAAAAATAGCAAAAAACGCCACACAATTAACTCGCGTCCTGATTGGGCAATACCTGCCGACCTGCGACACTGACTGGATCTGTCGCACGATCAGACCGTCTATCGCCCTCTCGATTGGACGTAAGGTAAACATTTCTGCCGAGCACGAAACGCATCGATTGGTTGCAAACAGCTAGGCGAGCTACGCAGATACTTGATTATTGACATTTAGCTACGCAAAACCTGTCGTATGTACTGCGAATCGGGCACAGTCACCACTTTATTTTCTAAGAGCTCTGCACACTTCTCAAATAGAGATATTTATTATTATTAATGTAGACTTCACAGACCGGTATTCTGTAAGAGCTCTGGGATGTTATTTTCCACACACTTTTCAAAGTAAAGACGATATTAATAGTACTAATATTATTAATATAAGCTTCACAGGCCGCATTTGTAAGAGCTCGGCGATGCTATTCTCCACAGACTTTCTAAACTAGAGACGATAGTATTTTTTTTAATATTAAAGTAGGCTTCACGACCAGCGCTTTTTGTAGGGACTTTGCGAATATTTATCTTTTTTACTTCACCTGGCACTCACCACTGCCACCGTGCAATGAAGGCGCGCGGCTGCACGGTCATTGCACTATCTGCTCCCGTGCACCACACCCGATGAATGCATGCGCGCACGGTACATAGTCTTTTAGTCACTTTTACTGCATGTAAAGTATGTATTTGTTTGGAAATATGATAAAAGTACTATTATAGCAAAACCAAAACATTAAATATCAACTTTTTAATATGTTTCTAAATAATATATACCAGCCTTATATTTCCAAGCTATTGGCTAATATTTGGACGCAAGTAATTGGTTAAAACAAAATATTTTGCTAACATACGCACAGTTTGCAAAATGGTGGGCCCTACGTGCAAGCAATGCGAGGCGAAGATTGACCCACTTCTGCTAAACCCGCAGCGGTCTACGACGGATTCCCGGGCGCGCTGCGTCTGCTGCGGGAAGCTGCAGTACGGTTATGCGTTCCGTACGATCCGTACAATCAGTGGGTGGGACATCGTGCGGCGCTGTATTGCCTGTGAGAACGGCCCAAAAGCGGTTGAGTTCTGGGAGGAAAAGCCCCTACCACCTGATTCGACCGAAGTGCGCCGCCAGGAAAGCCTGTCAAACGTCAAGAAGGCGATGGGTCCTGACAGGTACCCCAAGAAATAAAAGAGGCGCAGCCGCCTTCGCAAGCTGACCGCCCGAAATGTCAAGTACATCGAGTAAAAGAAGCAGCAGAAGAGCAAGTAATTGGAATATATACCCTTTTAGGCCCCCATTTTCCTAGCTATTTTTGTAATTTGTATACTGGCTGACGGTACGAGGCTTGGAGCCGCACATACGGTAAACTGACTATGGCGCTGCCAATAGTGTTGACGCACCTACAGAGGGTAGCGCGTTTCATATAATAATTAGCGCATGGTATCTACTGTGAACCCTTGCAAGCTGACCGTCCCTTTCTGCTTGCGCGTTACAATAGATCGAATGTACACTCGCTCACTTGGATACATGCAAACCATGATATCTGTGCCATCAGCGCTCACAGCGTACGTTGCATTAATGTGCGCTCACAAATTGAGACTACAGTATCGAGTGAGCACTACACACGACGATTAACTTGCTGTCTACATAGATACGAGCACGTGTGCGGTAGTGCAAACCATACCGGTGGGTGTGGTAAGTTGAACTGTCTGTACGCAGTGCTATACTTTAGTGCCCTGTCCATAATGGTCGAGATAAGAACTCGGTTCAGTCGCGGGTGGCTATAAGGTGTACCCGCCGCGCGCATAGATACTGCGTTGAATACAGTTGACATACGCGCGGTCAGCTTGCCAGTATTGCTGCAGTATGGCCTGTGCCCAGTAAGTGACCTGCTTGGCCATATAGACTGATACATCAGAAGTGTAAGCACAGTAAGCCAGCACGACAACGCAAATGTACCGTGAAAGCGACAGTGACCCTATGCATAGGTTTTGGCTATCCCGAGGGCATAGCATATACACCCATTTGCGACCTTGCGAAATGAGCTATGCACTGACACATCAAATAGCACGCCGAACTGAAAAGTAGACAGCGAAAGTACTTTATGTAACGTACACGGGCTACTATTCGATACAAGTCTACGTATCACTACGATCTGATAATATGCCTACCGCCAAGTGGCTTCGTATGCTCGCCATACATATCGGAGCCAGTAAATGTCACTCGGAAAGGATATACGGATCTCTGATAATCATTAGCCATGCAAATAAGTCGGTAAGTAAGTCAATGGCGTTCATCCTATCATAGAAGGGTTATGAGATTAAATTTATTATTAATTACAATCTGATTAATTGATACGAGTCAGCGAACATCACGTACAGGCCCTTCAATGATATCATGATACTATGAAGAGCTCAGCAAGGCATATGGAGAGGCGAAATTGGTATATTCTGTGACCCTCGGCAGATACTAGCGGCTCTAAACAATATTATGCATGCAGAGACAGACAAAACTCGCTCTAACTGACCGTCGCAATCAGCTATATGGTATAGAATACCTCTCGGCTAGACAAATAGTACACGTCACTCAATTCACCCGACGTCGTTGGATCCCAATACACTTCGGTCGTCGTATTTACTAGCGCTAAACTTATCTGGGATCTTCTCACCGATTTATGCTGAGGTTTGGCGCACCAATAATACTGATCCACCTTCTAAATAACCGAAAGTAACTTTGCAATGAAGCGCACCTGAAAGTGTGGCATTTCAGGAGCGAAGCGCTCAGCCGAGAATTAAGACAAAATCTTCTAGGGAAAGACAGTGTTCATCATGCAGATGACTTATAGCCCCGGTGGTAACGGCGAATACTTCATCTTCGCAATAGTTTACTGTCACGTCTACCTGTACCATGATGCTCAACAATAGCCATCCATCACGCGGGTATCTATTTGTAACAGCCAGTCGTCACGCAGACCTTTTATAAGTGAAGCTGTCAAAAATGACTTCAAATAATACAAGAGGTAGGCTGACAGGCAATTGGTGATGTAGAACACGTAAACACTAAGGATATTGTGTACATCGTTTGTTGCAACGCAACATAACTTGAGCACAGTATATTTTATATACTAAATGTAGTTTTGCTTTGAGTAAGGGTTTCTGAGCTCACCGCAGCGCAGCGGAGGTGGTCAACCCTCTCTACACCAATCAACCATGCCCTAGCGTCCGCGGAGCGGGCGCCCAGAGCGCTAGTCGCTCCGCTTCTAACCTTGTAGCCTGTCGGTCTGTCCGTCCGTCTGTCCGTCGCATTCCCCGTCTTGCTGCTTTTTCCTACCTTTTCGCATGGCTACACCCGGCCTGTCTAATACAGTTTCCTCCCATCGTACCACCCGCGCCTATCTTTCTGACTTGACTTAACTATGCCTAATTACAATTATAGCCACAATTAACTCGCGCCCTGATTGGGCAATACCTGCCGACCTGTGACACTGACTGGATCTGTCGCACGATCAGACCGTCTCTCTCCCTCGCTATTGGACATAAGGTAAACATTTCTGCTGCGAACGAAACACATTGATTGGATACAAACAGCCTGGCGAGCTGCGTTGATGATTGATTATTTACATTTAGCTACGCAAAACCTGTCCTATGTGCATCTAAATCGGGCACGCTAACCACCGCGTTTTGTAGGGGCTTTGCAAACATTATTTTTTACTTCTTCTGGCACTCTCCACTGTCAGCATGCAAGAAGGCGCGCGGCTGCACGGTCATTGCGCTATCTGCTCCCGTGCACCGCACTCGGCGAATGCATGCGCGCACGGTACATAGTGTTTTAGTCACTTTTATTGCATGTAAAGTATGTATTTGTTTAAATATCAGATAGTATTACTATTAAAGCAAAGCAAAATATTAAATATCAACTTTTTAATTTTTTTAAATAAAAAATACCAGCCTTATATTTCCGTGCTATTGGCTGATATGTGGACGCAAGTAATTGGTTAAAACAATATATTTTGCTAACTTACTCACAGTTTGCAAAATGGTGGGCCCTACGTGCAAGCAATGCGAGGCGAAGATTGACCCACTTCTGCTGAACCCGCAGCGGTCTACGACGGATTCCCGGGCGCGCTGCGTCGGCTACGGGAAGCTGCAGTACGGTTATGCGCTCCGTACGATCCGTACAATCAGTGGGTGGGACATCGTGCGGCGCTGTATTGCCTGTGAGAACGGCCCAAAAGCGGTTGAGTTCTGGGAGGAAAAGCCCCTACCACCTGATTCGACCGAAGTGCGCCGCCAGGAAAGCCTGTCAAACGTCAAGAAGGCGATGGGCCCTGACTAGTACCCCAAGAAAAGAAAGAGACGCAGCTGCCCTCGCAAGCTGCCCGCCCGAAATGCCAAGTACATCGAGCAAAAGAAGTAGCAGAAGAGCAAGTAATGGTAAATATACCCTTTTAGGCCCGTAACCCCGCTTATTTTTGTAATTGGTATACCGGCGGGCAGCGCAAGGCTTGGGAGCGCACATACGGTTAACTGGCTGTGGCGCTACCAAGCGTGTTGACACACCTAAAGAACGTTACGCGTTTCATATGATAGTTAGCACATGGTATCTACTGTGGGCAGCCGCAAGCAGGCCGTTCCTATCCGCATACACGTCACGTAGACGACAATTACACTCACTCATTGGGACATAAGCTAAATCATGCTATATGTACCATCAACGTTCACAGCGCGTATTCCACTAATGTGCGCTCGCAAATTAACACTACAGTATTAAGTGAGTACTAGACGCTACGATACGTTGCTGTCTACGTAGACACGAACACGTGTGCGGTAATGCCGACCATACAAGTGGCTGTCGCAAGTCGATGTATCTGTACGCAGTACTGTACTTTAGTGCCCTATCGATAATGGTCGAAATAAGAGCTCGGTTGATTCGCGGGTGTCTATAAAGGTCTTCTCACCGCGCTTATATATATGCGTTGACTACTGCTAACAGACGCGCGGTTAGCATGCATGTATCCCTGCGGTATGACCTGTTTACAGTAAGTAATGCGCTTGGTCATAATGACTCATACATCAGAAGCGTAAGCACAATAAACTACCATCACGATGCAAAAGTACCGTGAAAGCAACAGTGACCCCATGTATATGTTTTGGTTATCACGAGCACGTGGTATATACACCTTGGGAGATATGCACGGACACATCAAATAGCACGCCGAGCCGATAAGTAGGCAGCAAAAGTACTTCATTGAATGTAGCTATGCAAATAAGTCGGTAAGTAAGTAAATGGTGTCCATCCTATCATACCAGTATCAGAAGACGGATTTGTTATTAATGTCAATTCGATTAGTTAGAACAAGTTAGCGAACATCAAGTACACTCCCTTCAGTAGTGTCTGGTATTTAGCGCTCAGCGAGCCATATGGAGGGTAGGAATTTGTCATTTGGGTGACCATTGGCAGATACTAGCGGTTATAAACCATACTATGCTTGCGGAGATGATCAAACCTTGGTCTAGCTGACCGTCGTAAGCAGCGATATGGTCACGAATATCTCTCGCTAGGCAAAATAATACCTGTCGCCTAGTTTACCCTATGGCATGGTATCCTAATACGCGTTGGGCGTGTTACTATCGCTAAACTTATCTGGAATCTCCTCACCGAATAAAATTGAGATTGGACGCACAAATGATGATGACCCATATTCTGAATAACAGAGTGTGACTTTGCAACGAAGCGCACCTCAGCGTGGTGCCATTTGAGCAGCGAAGCGCTCAGCCGAGAATTAAGACAATATCCTCCAGGGTAAGATGGTGTTCATCTTGCAGATCACGTTAAGCCCTGGTGGTAGCGACGAATAGTTCCTTTTCGCAATGATTCACAGTCATGTCTACCTTTGCCATGACGATCAATAATATTCAGCCGAGCTAGATCTATAACACGTCTATCCATCTGTAACAACCAGTTGTCAAATATACATAGCTATATGTGATGTTTTCAGAACTGACTTCAAGAAATGCAAGAGATAGGTGAAGAGGCGGTTGGTGAGGCAGAACATGTGAGCATTTATAATAGTGTGTACAGTGGCTTTTTAAAGCAAATGCACTAGAGCACGGAATTCATATTATATATAGCTTGCTTTGAGTAAGGAATCTAAGCCACCGCAGCGCAGCGGAGGTGGCACACTACACCAACCAACCCTGCCCTAGCGTCCGCGGAGCGGGCGCCCAGAGCGCTAGTCATCTTACCCCCCTAGTGGAGTCTGACGTGTGTCTGTCCGTACGTCCGTCCGTAACGGGCTAGGGTTAATAAAACTCACGCTAATACGCGCGTTCTACTGGCTGCCGAGCGCAGCGAAGGCGGCGTCGATTGGCTAAAATCGCATTATGTGGTGTACACACTGTATGTGGTCAACACATCGTACTTAAATGCACCGTTTAAATGTCATTTTGACCCAATTTTCAGCTGCGGTTCGCCACCTCACCCAAAGGGCGCTGCCTGTGTGCGCGTTAGTTAGCATAATTAAAAGCCGCCGATGTGCACACACGTACTATATCGTCGTAGGAGCTGTTGAAAAAAATTGTAGGCTCTGGTGACACATATTTCGGCCTCAATCGAAACTTTAGTACTTATTGGTTTTAGAATGATATTTTAGTCGTCGTAATACCTTTCAAATATTAAAACTTACAAAACAGTTTTGCGTAGTACTATATAAAAGATTTATATATCATATTTTTGCTTGTAGTTATTGGTAGTAGTAGTACACATAATGATTTTATCAGCGTTCGATATTAAATCATTTATTATTAATAATAATAATATTGTGAAAACTTTAAAATATGACTATTGTGGCTTACACCCCTGCACCCCACACTGCCCCCGGGAAAAAAGTATCATCTTCCTTTGTATTTGCACACGTAGTGTGCGACCTTAAGATATTGTGTGAACTTTCCAACAATATATGTTGCGTACATCAAACAAAATGGGAACAGCGTTTGTGATTCAGCTAGCGCGGAGGCACGTGACTCAGCAAGAACACGAAACACGAAAGAACACCGACCCACACTATGTGGATGATGGGATAAGAGCAACACGAAGCACGGAAGGCCATGGACGATGATAGAAGTCTTAGCCGATGCGAACCACGAAGTTTTATAGGTAGCGTGAAGGACGGAAGAGCACACAGCCATGAAAAAGACAGAATGACAAGAATATGACGGGAGCGTACGGGCCACGGAAGGGAACTACATATAAAGACATCCCAGGAAGAGCACGGACGTTCGAAGCCACAGTAGAACACGTACCGGTGAGAGTGCCCAGAAACAATTCTCCAACAACACCACGGGTAAACAAGGAGCACAGTCAACCGACCAAACCTGAGACCGCAGGAGGCCAGATACGGGAAATCAGAAATCATCAATCTTTGGAGCACGATGCCTAGGTGGAAAATGAGCTCACCGATCCACGGAGCGCGACACTACGGTAGCTAACGATAAGACAGACGACAGTCCAGCCCCGACACCAGAGATAACACGACAGCATGGACGGTGGGTTAGCCACTAAACCATCGGAGAACACGCTGCCACGCGAAATCACCGAGTCACGGAGCACCATACCAGTATAGAACCTGAGCTTACCGAGCCACGGAGCACAGCAGTACATGAGAGCACGATTGCACGGACTGCGGATCGCCCACCAAATGCACAGGGGGTGGGCTTGGTATGACCACGATTACACACCGTGGAGCACGATGGCATCGTAGAGCACGATAACACGGACAACACAGATGCACTACACGTGCACAATACCATAGACAGCATACCACACCGCGATTGCACGATAGCGTGATACCGCGGTCGATGACACTTCATCAGGAGATCACGATGCACGGGCGACGGAACCACACGACTGCATGGAGGCACCAAAGCACGAAATAGCACCCTTTGGTTAGAGTACCGGTGATGGGAGGCCAACGGCTACGAATGTCTATGTATCACGAAAGCGGTACAGCCCGCGTAAATGTTTGAGAACAGGGAATAGTTAGGAGCCACGAAAGAGGCCGTACTAAAGTGCATGAGCTCAAAAGAAAGCGCATATCCACAAACAGCGTGGACCACGGGTGAACAGAGAACCACGAAACCAAGAAGAACACGGAAGAGCACAGCCCATTGAAGAACACGACATTCAACCTGTAGTACGGGGTAACGGAAACGTATCAAACCACGGTATTGTACAAAGCCACATGAGATTACGGACAGTTAAGTGGTTGACTACACGAAGCCACGACGTACTAGGTTGAACGACGCCCACAAAACATGCGACACCAAGAAGCACTAAATTTGCGGCCACCTCATCTCCAACAAACCATGCCACTCCGCCGCGTAGCGGCGGCGAACGGCTAGTAAACTATCAATGCTAGCACGGTGTCCGTCCGTCCGTCACACGAAACGCTCAGATATTTGAACCTTTCCATTGGCTTCCGAGCGGAGCGAAGGCGGCTTCGATTGGTTAAAACATAATTATGTAGCTTACATCAGTAATTTCATGTGGTTCACAGAGCACATATGGAGATTTGCACAAGACTATCCATTATCCGAAGGCGGCATCATTTTAATATTACATATTTAAAATTCTAATAATGCATGTTGCTTTTAATATTTGAGTGCTAAACAGACAGAGCTTCTTATTCTCAAATGAAGTAGCCCCTAAAGACGCTTCCTAAGCTGCAAGGTGCTTAGCGTACACGTAGGAATGCGTGTTTTCGAGGTTATACTAAAATATGTAATACTCTGCACTTAATAGCTTCTGCAAGTTACAGTGACTATAATAACTACAACTGTTTTGTTGTAGAAATTTTAATAAATTATCTGAGAGTGAGGTAACTGACTGAGCTGCCAAATCGTAGTACATGTACAGCAGAAGCTGGCCGTAAGAGCAAAACGCTGCAAATAAACGTTGTCACTTGATCCATAAAGATAGATAGATAGTTTTGGATTGAATAAAATGAACTCATATGTGTTACTGCTGTAAACCATTGTTTTTTAAGATTTGTTAAGACAGCAAAATCCGATACTACTTAACTGGCTGACATGTCGTCGACAGAGGCGTACGAATCGTACCGGGTACGATACAATTTTAAATGGAGCAGCAAGACAACAACAAAACACGAGAGGTGTGAATTATAGTTGGTTAAGTAGACCCCATAACGAAACGTTAATAAACTTGGAGCCTAAATGACGTCCAATAATCCTGAAATCATCGTTAAATTATCAAATAGAAAACACTACCGTCATCAGCAACAGCAGCAAGGCGTCTTGCGACACAATATTCAAATGCTTCAATCATAACTGGCACAGATTCGAGTGTTAATTATGAATTAGCACAAAATGAACGCTACATACATTAAAAATAGTACGATTTGAAAATAGTTTAGCTTTCATTGAGTTTGATATGAGAAATGAACAATCTTTAGTTACTTACAAGCTGAATAGGCAATACAAGCAGGTAAGTAGTGCAAGCTGGACAGGCCATTACTATCGTTTGTGCTGGTATGAGCTAAGTTTCATACCGGCTCAGAAATGGCCCGAGATATCGAGCACGACGCTAAACGAAACATATTGTGAAGCGTTTGTACATGTATATATGTTATTTGAAGGGCTGGTGGTCTTGAAAGATGAAGATACAGTGATAGCCAGCAATAAAAAAGAGATTGCACCAAGAATCTTGATTCAAGAGCATTAGAATAATTATTTCTTAAACGAGGTAAGCATCGTGCTGACCCAAAGTAATGAAATTAAAAATAATCGATTTAGGTACACATGGGTTCATCGTTTTTTTTTAGTTATCCCGCCGAAGCGTAGCGGAGGCGGGAGGGCCAAAGCAAGTAGAGCTAAACCTAAATTACCGCCGCGTAGCGGCGGCGCTCGGCTAAAATACTACACTGCGCGACAAAATCTTTCGGACACTTACATTTTTATCTATAGCTTGGCTTCTAGAACGAGTTGAGACGTGCTATTTAGATATGTTTAGCCAAGCCGATAGGTCTATAGCTGGCATGTGACGCGGAGCTAGATTTCCGAGTATGTCGGTAGGCTGGCATACAAAAAACTAAAAATTGGTCTGCGACACGATTTTCGGACACACTTTTATCTTATTTTTAATAAGGGCAAGAATGATTGTCCTAAGCGATAAACTATCAGTAATGCGTCTTATCACCGTTCTTTCGTGCTACCTCAAAGCATCGCGATGGCATCGAGTCCATCAACTTCATCAACTCGTCCATCGTAACCGAATCCCATGCAGCCTTCACAGCAACTGTTAGCTCAGGTACAGACCCATACTGCTTACCATTACTGTACACCTTTCTTGCGAGGATTGCCCACACGTTCTCGATTGGGTTCAGGTCTGGGGATCTTGCAGGCCAGTCGAGCACCGTCACCCCTTGCTCTTTGAAGAACCCCATGGATTCGTAGGAAGCGTAAATAGACGCATTGTCTTGCATGTACACAAAGTCTGTACCGTATTTAGCGTGCGCGAACGGAAGCATGTACTCAGACACCGTGTAGATGTAGTTCGACGACTTCTGGCGCCCCTCCAGAACAACCAATTCCGACTTACCCTTAGCGCCAAACGCGCCCCACACCATTAGCGACCCTCCTCCATTTTGGCGCGTCAAATAACGCCGAGCAGGACGTCTCAGGTCCCTCCAATAGTGTTTAAAGCCATCAGGTCCATCTAGATTGAATTTTTTCTCGTCAGAAAAAATAATCATAGGCCAAACAATCTCCTTCTGGGCTGCAGACGAAAGCCTTTCCGCGAACTCTAAGCGTGCATCCATGTGCTCCTGTGTGAGTGGGAGCGCTCTGTCCATCTTTGAGTAGACTAGAAAATCAACCTTAGACAACAGCCTCTGAACGGTACGAACAGAGCATTTTAGCCCATACGTAGCCTTCAGCTGCGCTGCCGAATAGTTTCCCGTGGCAGCCCCTCGTACGACCTGCCGAATCTGGCGGTCGGTGAGGCTCTTCGACCTACCAGGCTTTGCCGCGCGCTTGTCTTCAGTACGCAGTACGTAGCTCACGCCGTCCGGCGACCTCTTGAGGCGGCGACCGATCTCTCCCACCCCCACGTTTGCTTCGTGGAGGCCCTTAATCCTCCCGCGCTCTTCGTCAGTGATGGGTGGTCCGCGACCCATACTAAAATGAAGTCAGAAAGAAGATTGATTGGATGGCCGCTTAGAACAATCATTCTTGCCCTTACTAAAAATAAGATAAAAATGTGTCCGAAAATCGTGTCGCAGACCAATTTTTAGTTTTTTGTATGCCAGCCTACCGACATACTCGGAAATCTAGCTCCGCGTCACATGCCAGCTATAGACCTATCGGCTTGGCTAAACATATCTAAATAGCACGTCTCAACTCGTTCTAGAAGCCAAGCTATAGATAAAAATGTAAGTGTCCGAAAGATTTTGTCGCGCAGTGTACTACAGTACAGTCGTGCACCTCGTTTTCGGACCCGGTATGGCTTAATAACCTGCACAATCTAATGATTGCGCCACATGCATTGCGCAAATGAGTTGCCCATCTCCTTTGGACCAAATAACCTCAATGGTATTCCCCTCCTCGAGGAGGGATGAAACGCCGCACTTCCGCCACGATGTATCAGCTCAATCACTTCACCATACAACAGCTCATTATACATTTTGTCGCAAAACGCCATGGCACGTCGCCCGTCCGCCTATTCTACGTTGAATCAAGGGATTATTAAAAGTCTCAAGGACCACTACCGTGCTAAGAAGCAGGAGGCCAAGCTGGACATGTTTTATAAAGGCGAGAAGTATACCCCCGTCAATATTTATACAGCGATGAAGTGGTGCTCACTAGGTTGGCAAGACGTATCGACAATGACCATACGAAACTGTTGGAATCACACTGGTATTGTGTCAAAGATGGATTTGAGATTTGTACTTAATTGAGGTAATACAAAGTAGTACATTTGGATTCCATCTGTTCCTCTATAAAAATTCGCAGCTCGTAGACTCTAAATGGTCCACCCCGCCGAATACGAGGTGCACGACTGTAGTGAAGCAAGATATATTTCAGAATTTCAGGATGCAAACTGACTCAAACTTGGTTTTCGGCCTTTTATGTAAAAAAATGCCCAGTTTGAAGAGGCCGGGGTATTGGGCCACATTTTTTATCACGGGCGTGATTCGCGAGCGTGCCGCATTGGCCACTTCACCTCTGGACAGCTATTTCACCAGCTGTCAGTCCGTGCGCTTTCACTATCGATCGCCGTCTGGTTCGCTCGCAGCAGCTACTGCAGCGACGAGATCGGCGCTATCTACGCCGAGCATTTCAGGCGACGACATCTCGACACGCGACAGCACGAATACTCGCTTGCCGAGGCTGCGTTCGTCAACGTCGCCACCACTTCACTCTAACTTTACAAACATAGTAAGACACTCGCAGTACTGTCATGTCGACGTCGCTACCGCTGCCCAAGGGCTTTTTCAACACGAACGTGCGTGTATCCGAGGATATGCGGCGCCAGTACATCGAATTCGCTGAGGCCTCCATCCGCAAAGTCTTCGCGCTGAGTGATTGTCACAAGAATAGCTGGATCCCCATGCGAGAGAAGAAGGGCGTGGCCATCTACCGCAACTTTGGTCAGGTGCGCGGCCCCAAGGCCTACAAGTCCAATGTTGCTGAGGTGGGCTGCAAGGGACAGCTCTCTGCCTCGTTAGACCAGGTCGGTCGCGCCTACGCAGCACACGATGACGCGCTATTTAGGAGACTCATGAAGAAGTTGAATCCCGCTGTAATGGATGCCGCCGTACTGCTCACGGTCGTCCCGCGCACACCTCTCACGCCATTCAGGTACATTGGCATCAAGTGGTATGCTGTCAAAACCCCCACACCCATCGTATCGCATCGCGACTATTGCTGTCTGGAGGTCCAAGACAAGATCGTGGACTCGTTCGGCAACGAAATGTACATCCGCGTCCTCAACTCGATCGAGCTCAACGAATGTCCGTCGCTAGAGAATTCGCATGGACTTGTTCGCGCCAAGATCCTCGCCGGATATATGTACCGCATTGATCGTGCCGAGCCGAACGTAGTTAGGGTACACCACGTGGCACGATTCGACCCAGGTGGTTATTTCCCTGCGCAATGGGCATTCAAGACGGCCGAGTCACAGCTAGTAAACAGCATCGTGCAGATTCGCCGCATTATTGACAAACAGCAGATGAACTCATGCACGTTTGTAGACAAGCGACAATGGGTGCCCAACCACGAGCGTCTGCACTGTGCTGTATGCAGTCGGACTTTCGGCACGTTCCGCCCGCGTCACCACTGTCGAAGCTGCGGTGAGGTCATCTGTGGCAAATGCAGCGTGTTTAAGTCCGTGGAGGTGCCAGGCACCACGCTTAAAAACGTTCGTATCTGTTCGGTGTGCAATATGGGAGTGCAAAAGACTGGTGGGCAAGATGATGATGGACACATGTCGGATATATCTACCTCCTCCATTACTTCTAGCAGCACGATCGCACACAATGAGATGAACCTGATGGATCTTTACATGGGCAATGGTGGCGGGCCACGTACGCCCTCGGCCTTTTCGGACGCGTCGGCGCAGTCCAATCTTTCCATTCGCTCTACGACGTCCACACGATCAGCCTACGACGCTCGTGGGCGAGCACAAGGTCAGGCGCGAGGAAGTCGCAATCCTGGCGTCTTCTTTAATGATAGTAATACGCCACGATCGTACATCGCTAACAACCTCACACCTCGCAGTACTCTCGGCTTCGGCTTCGGCTTCGGCTCCGGGGCCTCCACACCTCGATCTGGGGCGAACAGTGCAGCTACGACGCCCTCAGCAGGAGCGAGGCCATCCATCTCAGCAGCAAGTGTGGTGGCAGCTGCAGCTATCACAGCGCAGCGCCTGTCGAGCTACAAGCAAAATCCCGTCGATATCGGATATTTGCGCGACTCAGTGAACGAAACGTTAGCAACGGAAACACGTGAACGACCAGAGGATCCGACAACAACATGGCCACCAGCCAAGATGCAGCGACTGGAGACGGGGGAAACTGCAGACGTGGACATGAAATCGGATGATCAGGATGAGATGGAGGCTAAACCAGCAGCGCCACTAACTAGTGAGCAAGAAGATCAGCATCGCCCGCGAGGGATGCAGTTGCCAACTGTGGAGCGTATCGAAGAGAGTCCGTTCGAGCAGTCAACCCGCACGTCGTCCGTTCTGCGTGTGAGCATGGTTGATAAGGAGGATTCCAGCGGTGCCCCGGCCAGCGGCTTACGGCCATTCTTTAGTGGGATTCTGTCGTGCGTGCGCGGCGAGTCGGTCGAAAAGTCCTCACATCGGGTTGCCTAATTGGCACTGGGAGTGGGAATACCTTGCCCTCATCGAAGAGTCCTGCGAAGCAGCAGCAGCAACAGTAGCACACAGTGTGTGGGATGCTGTCTGTGTGTGTGCCACACACACAGACAGCATCCCAGACTCAGGCTCAGCAACCACATGGACTCCCTACGACACGAGTCAGAAGGCGCCTGGAAAAGTCGAAAAGTCGAAAATCGGTATTGTCGCATGATGACGATTCTTTGCAACATTCAAGTGAAATTTACTTCAGCGTACTTTAATGAATAGTGCACGGACAATACAATAAGGAGCTGGATAAAGGCACCAAACAGGGCTAGGGTGTAAAAGAAGGGGTGATGTAGTCTCTCTCAGTTATCCGAAACGGAGTTTGATGGTGCTTTAAATTGTATGCGCTTCAGAGGTTGGCTTCAGAGGATGGCTTGAGCATGACCTAGCTAGCTACACTCAGAGTGTCCTTGATCATGCGGTGGATTTCAGGATTTGCGAGACATGACATCCATCCCCAATATCATTTTATACAGTGCGTAGTGGGTAATAAAACGCTCATTGTTTCATGCCTTTAAGTTGTTTGGTGCCCCAGCATTTAAAGTCTTACGAGCTCTTGTTTGGTGCCTCTATCCTTGACCATAAAGAAATGTATTAGTGATTTTGCACAGCAATTGCAAAAAAATGAGTACGGAGAAAAACAATAATATTAATTAGAATACGTAATGTATTAGGCCACAGGCACAAAAAGTAAGATATTCGCAAATTATGAGCGTATACCTTAAATATCAGTGATATACACTATGAAGCGCGAACAATACCGTTTCTGTGGTAAAGCCACATCATAAACCTAAGGCGCGATATTTTTGGATCTAAGAGCGCTGTCCAAATAGAAAAGTGATCTATTTTTCTCACCTATTTTGTTTTGTAAAGTAGCGCTAAGAAAAACGAGGTGCCGCAGACGCTTCATTTTAAAGCGGTAAAAAGAAAGAGGCTCGCCACCTATTTCTTTCGAGTCGCGCTTCATTTTTTAGTGTTGAAGTGGCGAGTCGAGTGCGGAATGGAGGAAGCTTTCTGCGCGGAGCAAAGCGTGCATTTACACACAAGCGTCGCGGAGGGCGTCACGGAGAGCGTCGCGGAGGGTGTGATGCCGATGGTCATTGACTCTGGTGCGTCTAATCGTCATGATCCTACTTGATGCTTGCTTTAACTGGGATGATGCCGTCATTGTGCTAGAAAACAGCAACTATGAAGCAAATACGACGCTGGCAAGGGAACTAGGGGCTGTCCAGGGGTGTACGGATTCCGACAAGGAAGACAGACCACTTTTGTTCAGCATAGAAGGTGGTGGCGAAAGAAGATTGTCGAGTAGCTCATCAACACGGAGCCAACTCGCAGACTACAGTGCCTCTCGCTACGCTGGAATGACACAGCTGCGTGGAGATCTTGATGAAGCTGCTGATGGCATGGACGACGAGGAAGGAGACCATTTCGTTGACCTGGACGTAGTGGAGATCTTGGCGCTCACGTTGCGTGGCTGCTCCGCATCACCCCAGGCGTTATCAATCAAGGCTTGCTCCAAAAATGTGTGGACCGTGGCTTCCCACTTTGCACGCATCATCTTCGTGTCTGCTGTCGACACTGCAAATTTCTTCAGCACACGCGGGTTTTTGTAGCGAGTCTCGATTGCTAGCGCTGTCAGCGCGACCGTCAAGCGCATCGGTGGGGCAGGGGTCTTAGATTTCTTCGGAGCGGATGTCTTCTTAGCAGGAGCGCTCTTCTTGGGAGCTGCCTTCTTCGTCTTCTTGTGGGCGGTCTTCTTCTTGGAAACAGCCTTCTTCTTGGTCGGGATGCTCGTACGTGATGCTCTCACGTTAACTTGATCGGAGGCCAGTCGAGCTTTCTTTGTCGGTGGGGCTTCAGTAGCTTCGCTTGACGATTGCTGAGAGTCTTCCCCGCTTTCGATGCTGGAAGCTTCAGACCACAGCACTGGATCCATTTCCTTCCCACGGATCACCACGAGTCTTTCAGATAAGCCTGCAATCGGAGGGGTCTCTTCACTTGCCAAAGCGTTGCTGCACTCCTGCGTAGACATAGCGTGCTCCAGCTGGCCGTCTTCTTTCAGCAATGCGCGTGCGGAATTGAAGTGCAAGGGAAACAACCTATCAAAATGATGGTATGAATTTAAATAGGTTTGGTGGAATAAATTTGGCGGAGCCAATTTCTCACTTGGACATGCGACGATTTATTTGGCCTCATTTTTTTCTTCGCAGAAAAAAGTTGTCGGGGGAAAATTAATCACTTTTTCTATTCGGACAACGCTCTAAGAGCGCTGTCCAAATAGAAAATCGATCTATTTTTTGGCTGCCGATTTTTTCTGCTTTTAAAAAAATAAAGTAAAAAAAAATGTTGGTGTGTCCAAGCGCTACAATAATTAATACTTATAGACCTATCCAAATTCATATTAAACCCTCTAATAGGTTGTATCTGAAAATTTAGTGTCGACACCAGGCGCGACGTGAGGGCTCAGGCTGAGGAGCTTGGTACCATGCTCACGAGGAAGTGCTAAAGTATAGCTTCCCATACAAATGCCGTTTGGGTGCAGGCTTATAGCGAGGACACGTAATGGCTAAGATGTGACGACTAAACTAGGAGTCCCCTGGCCCCCATACATAGCCCTGGGCATTAGGGCCGTGCAGTAGTGCTAGTACCTCACGAACCAGGAAGTTATGCGCTTCTTTTCTTCCAGCGCTCCCGTCTTGCGAGCCTGTGTGTGCACTGAAAATACTGCTGCAGCCGCTGTGGTGTAGTGTTTATGAAGATCGACGGTGCGTCGCTGTACTACAGCTTCGACTACAGTACTTACAGTAATTAGTCTGCACTAGACTAAAAACGAACACTCTATTTTTCGGAGCTCACAATAATTCACGTCCCATCAACACCTAATGACAAACCACAGCGCATCATCGCCTTGCGTGCGTAGCTGATCCCGTTGTTGTCTCTCTTATTGTTTACTTCACGAATTGCTGCAGCCGCTAACTCAAGGAAAAAACGTTTGCCGGGGTTCTTTAGCTTACCCGAGTAGCTGCCATCCTTTCGTATCTTATTTTGCCACTGCTTATCTTCGATTAGCTCGATCTTCTTCTCGTTCCACATTCGAGACCACACATCCTTAATTTTTGCAATGACAAACGAGTCAGCTGGCTGACATAGATCTGTAGCATTAGCTGGTAAATAACGCAATCTTGCGTTAAGTCTTTTGAGCTCATCTGGACACTGTGACTCCTCTAGATGGCCCGAGCAGTTGTCCAGAGATATGGTCTTCTGGCGTCCGTGGGAGTCCGCAGTCATGGCTCGCTTTTCATTAAGGTACTGCCGAAAGAGGCGTTGATCCATCCACCTCTTCGGTCCTGTTCGATAGCATGCCCCGGTAACGTTGTCCTCGACACATCTTATAGGATAACTCCTATTAACATTCGTGAATATCATCATTGGCGGGTGGATATATCCACTTGGACCCCCGAAATGCACACAACCATTGTCATGCCCTCACCCCCAGATACTACATCTGCATACTTAATCGTTTTTTCGCCAGCAAATCCAAGCGTCTTGCCATTGTCGAAATCGATCATGAAGTGGGTCTCATCAATGTTTTCAACTGCACACTCATTCAGAGTGACTTTTGTAAAGTCCCGCTTCAGTTGACCAAGATGAGCTGCAACTTCACGCTCAATTTGGGTCTGTTTCTCGGGGCTAACTTGTCTCTTCCCTGTGTGCGTTCGGAGCACGATTCGATGCTTCTCCATGAAAACCTGTATCCACCTTGACGTGACTTTGGAGGAGAGAGGTATTCCTTGCGTATCCGCCGACGTCTCTGAGAACACTGCTCCAGGGACTTGAAACTGGCGGATCGCAATTTGGCGGAGTAAGGGCGCGTCAAACTTCAACCCTGCTTTCCGTAGTCGGTCAAATTCAGATAGAAGTACATGATACAGCCATAATACCCACGCGCTCGTACGCCGACATCTTCCTATACTAGTCTTGCGGCTTATTCGCACACGGCCACCGGATCTCCGTCCTGACAATGCTGTCGACCCACGAGCAGCTTCGAAGAACCTCTTTCGCTTCCGCCACCAATCCGCAGCCTTAGCAATGTTCGCACTCCGCGTTCTAGACTTGAATATTGACGGGAAATGGTCAACGGCTTTGGGAAATAGTTTAACGTCGCCGTGTAACTGCTCTGTTTTCACCATCCATCGGAGCACCTTCTTTCGTTGAGCGATCGTCGAGACGACTTGAGCTGAAGACGACGTACATAAGCCTGAACTACGCCCAGGCGAGATGACAGCTCGTACCACTGCTGTCATTGAAGTTGAACTTTGTAGCTGTGTTTCTGGTGGTGGCGATTGCGGCGTTGTGGCGTTGCTGTGACGAGCCTTGTTTGAATTGGCCTGAACGTGAGATTCTGCTCTTGCGAAAGCTGCAATTATTGGCGAGCTTGACGAGAGGCGCACCTCGTGGGGTGCAGCATGGTTCTTCGTGATATCTGACAGAGCTGACTTGGAGAGCAGAAGTTTACTTGAGC
The DNA here is from genome assembly GCA_011320135.1 of Phytophthora betacei. Lineage (NCBI taxonomy): Eukaryota > Oomycota > Peronosporomycetes > Peronosporales > Peronosporaceae > Phytophthora > Phytophthora betacei. Next base: position 47,815 of record JAANHX010000358.1, read on the forward strand.
AGTCAGGACACCGAATGCACTGAGCAAAACCTTCGTCCCCGACGGGGCTCCCACAAAAGGGATGCATTGATCGTTTACACCCGGGACATTGATGCACGCTGCCAACGTTCTCTCCGCAACCACCACACGGGGACGTGTCAGAGGAATTCATTGCAAACTCTTCCTTGTGCAGATTATTGAGAAATGACTAGGTTCTTACGGCAGCACGCTTTGTTGGTTGTACTTGAATTGGTATAGAAAACTTTTCATATTTTCTAAACATGAAGAATTAGGCGGATAGAAGAGCGGAATTGAACCAGAAGAAAGAATATGAGAAAATATGCTGAACAATGGACACAAATATAATAATTAAAACCGAAAAAGAAAGAACTTAGTACAAAACAAAAAGTATTAGGTACAAAGAAAGAAAGAAATGGGTACAAGTAAAAGGGTATAGGCAAAACCACCTGCTCATTTAGCGGCGCTTTTCCACCCAATACATGTACGAGAGAAAGAAAGAGCTGTCTCTTCGGCGCTTAGGGCCTGGACAGATTTGCCGGCTAATCATCACACGCGGGGACTCGAACTCAGGTCATGGGAATGGATGGGCAGAAACCAAACCACTTCGCCAAGACGTGCCCAGCATAGACTAATTTTGAACATTATAGCGAAGACTAATTTTGAACTTCGTGGTTTCTACAGACCATTAATTAGTCTTCCATAGACTAATTATGAAGATAGACTAATTTTGAACGAAGGCTAATTACTGTAAGTACTGTAGCGTTCTGGGCGCCCGCTCCGCGGACGCTAGGGCATGGTTGGTTGGTGTAGAGAGGGTTGACCACGTCCGCTGAGCTGCGGTGGGCTTAGAGTTTCTACTCAAAGCGAAACTACATATAATATATGTATACTGTGATCAACTTATGTTACGCTCCAAAACAACACCGCACACAGTATCCTTAGTTTCACATGTTATGGTAGACATGACCAAGGTTTAACGTGATCTTCAAGATGAGCACCATCTTACCTGGGAAGGTTTTGTCTATAATCTCATTTGAGCGCATAACTCCCAAAATGACACGAATCGGAGGCGCGCGTGGTTGCAAAGCTAATATATGCTGCTCAGAAGACATGTCAGTATCGATGGTGATCCAAAGTTGGCATAGATCGGTGAAGAATCCCAGTTTAGCTGGGGTAAATACGCCTACTCAAACATAATACCATCTGTCACGTCATCGCCGTGAGGCAGTCGACACCATATCATTGATTGCGACGGTCGATTAGAGCAAGGTTTGGTCAGCTCCTCGCGCGAAGTATCTTTTGGTACAGGAAGGTTTTGCCGATGATCGCCACAAACACCAATATTATGTCTTGAAATTGTCCCGCAGAGTTCTTTATGATATTACGGAAGGGTCTTTCCACTATCTTTCGCATGCATTGATCTTATTTGCGTAGCTGACGCACTTACTGACTTATTTGCATAGCTACTGACTGACCGAGTGGCGTAGATCCTTTCCGAGTACCAAGCTCTGATATGTATGACGAACATGCGAAACCATATCGAAATACGCAGATTTTCATATTGTAGTGGTGTTTAGATTTAAATCGAATTGTAGCTCATTTACGTTAGATGCTGTACTCTCGCTACTACTTATGAGCTCGGCGTGTTGTTTGATATGTCTATGCATAACTTATTTCATAAGCTCGTCGACGCCACGCTCTCGCGGTAGACAAAGCACGTGGGGTCACTGTCGCTTTCTCGGTACCTTTGCGTCATGGTGCTGGTTTACTGTGCTTACGCTTCTGATGTATCAGTCTATATGACCAGGTGCGCCACTAACTGGGCACGTGTCATAGAGATACAGGCTAGCTGACTGTGTGTCTGTTGGATGATATATACGCGCGTGGCGGGTACACCTTGGTCACCTGCGACTTAACCGAGCTCCTAGCTCTTCCATTATGGACATGGAGGTAAAGTATAGTACTGCGTACAGACACATCGACTTGCCACGCACACCTGTTTGGTCAACACTACCGCACACGTCCTCATGTCGATGTAGACAGCAATTTATGCTTCGCGCGTAGTGCTCACTCAATACTGTAGTTTCAATTGCGAGCGCGCATTAGTGTAATATAGGCTGTGAGCGTTAGTTGTACATGAAGCATGATTTAGCTTGTGTCCAAATGAGTGAGTGTACTTGCCGTCTACGGTGACGCGTATGCACTTAGGGACGGCCAGCTTGCAAAGGTACACAGTAGATACCATGTGCTAACTATCATATGAAACGCGTAACGTTCTTTAGGTGTGTCAACACGCTTGGTAGCGCCACAGCCAGTTAACCGTATGTGCGCTCCCAAGCCTTGCGCTGCCCGCCGGTATACCAATTACAAAAATAAGCGGGGTAAAGGGGCCTAAAAGTGTATATTTTACAATTACCTGGTCTTCTGCTTCTTCTTTTGCTCGATGTACTTGGCGTTTCGGGCGGTCGACTTGCGAGGATGGCTTCGCCTCTTTTCTTCTTGGCGTACCAGTCAGGACCCATTGTCTTCTTGACGTTTGACAGGCTTTCCTGGCGGCGCACTTCGGCCGAATCAGGTGGTGGGAGCTTTTCCCCCCAGAACTCAACCGCTTTTGGGCCGTTCTCACAGGCAATACAGCGCCGCACGATGTCCCACCCACTGATTGTACGGATCGTACGGAACGCATAACCGTACTGCAGCTTCCCGCAGCAGACGCAGCGCGCCCGGGAATCCGTCGTAGACCGCTGCGGGTTCAGCAGAAGCGGGTCAACCTTCGCCTCGCATTGCTTGCACGTAGGGCCCACCATTTTGCAAACTGTGCGTATGTTAGCAAAATATTTTGTTTTAACCAATTACTTGCGTCCAAATATTAGCCAATAGCTTGGAAATATAAGGCTGGTATATATTATTTAGAAACATATTAAAAAGTTGATATTTAATGTTTTGGTTTTGCTATAATAGTACTTTTATCATATTTCCAAACAAATACATACTTTACATGCAGTAAAAGTGACTAAAAGACTATGTACCGTGCGCGCATGCATTCGCCGAGTGCGGTGCACGGGAGCAGATAGCGCAATGACCGTGCAGCCGCGCGCCTTCTTGCATGCTGACAGTGGAGAGTGCCAGATAAGTAAAAAATAATGTTTGCAAAGCCCCTACAAAACGCGGTGGTTAGCGTGCCCGATTTAGATGCACATAGGACAGGTTTTGCGTAGCTAAATGTGAATATCGAGCTGTCAACACTACTCGCTTTGGTGTTTGTATCCAATCGATGTGTTTCGTTCTCGGCAGAAATGCTTACATCACGTCCAATCGCGAGGGCAAGAGACGGTCTGATCGTGCAACAGATCCAGTCAGTGTCGCAGGTATTGCCCAATCAGGGCTCGAGTTAATTGTGTCCGCTTTTTGGCTATTTTTGTAATTTTTGGCATAGCTAGGTCGAGTCAGAAAGATAGGCGTGGTCGTAAGATGGGACGAAACTGTATTAGCCAGCTCGAGTGTAGCCATGCGAAAAGGCAGGAAAAGCAGCAAGAAAGGAAACGGGCGGACTTATTGACAGACGGACGGACACGCTGCAAATTTAGGTGGCGGGGAACAACAGCTTCGACAAGGTGCTGAATCCTGCTAGCACATGCAGACTGTAGGCGCTCTGTGTTGGGCCTTATACCCCCCAACAACACTGTGGTGTTTCCGAACGCAGCTCGCCGTCGTAGGCGCCTTTCGTGCCCGCATCAACTTCCCCCTTCTCTGCATCCGTTCTCAAATAAACCGTCATTGTCCAAAAGAAGTAGGTGCTGCACCTATTTCTTTTTGCCGCTTCATAAAGTGGCAATCTTGTCACCTCATTTTTCATAGGGCTACTTCAGAGAAAAAAAAGATAAGAAAAAATGGTCGATTTTCTTTTTTGACAAGGCTCTAGTAATGTAAATCCAACTGCAGCTTATTCGCATCTGTAACACCGATAAAGATTGAACAATTTCAATTTAATCCTGGTAGTGCATCGGGTTTACACGTTGTATGGGCTGCCCTATAGGGATTACTTCACGAATGTGTGGACCACCCTATGCGTAAATAGTCGGGTGATACCAATTTTAAGTCCGATTGTCTTATAAATCCTATATTTTTCATTTGCTTTGGCAAGCCATTTGTTTTAGTGCAAAATTCGTTTTTAGAGCTGAAATGAACAGTTGCTGAGGATTTCCGGAAGAATATCCGTGCTAAACAAAATTAAGTTCTCGCTCAGCCTATCGCTGGATGAACTGGGATCCGTTCGTTGACCATCAGCTTGTGAACTCTCCTCTTTGTCGATAAAAAATACTTTTCAATCGGAGTGCTCAAGACTTCTCTTGATTCCTATTGCTCCTGAATACTAACGTCACTGAGTACCGTGACAACCGGCGTGCTAGCCTTTAAATCACACATCGGCTGGTAAGACGACGCCAGAGCGCAGGTAGTCAACGGGCGAACAATACAGGGAGCCGAGCTGCTAGTCCATGCAGCACTAAGTATGGATCGAGCTCAATTTTGGCTTTCGGTATGTTGCAAATGTTGAAAGGTACCGATACGGCCGAGATCCCGATAAGACGAGAACGACACTACGGCGGACGAGATTACGAGACTCGATGGCACGAGCAACACGACGGCGTTCCTACAAATACACGTTGACTACAAGACGACAACAAGAAGAGGCTCACAAGGAGCTGGTTAGTGAAGAGGATTAACAAGACAATAAAGCTCACTTTACATTCTTCTACCTCGAGCGCAACAGCTACTTCCTAAAGCAAAGTTCACAGCTTAGTACTCTACCATTTGAAGCCTGATTGCGCTGTAGAGATGCAGAATTCCAAATTCATATAGTAAAATCTTAAATCAACGTTTACACTTTTCATTGATTTGGTAATGATCATCTGGTTGTGCAATTTTATGTCATGTAAGTAAAGTCAGCTGTGCTTTGCATCTCGTCGCGTACTTCGTAATTGATTTTGGGTTCTAATGTTTCGAAGCAGACCTTACCCCCACTTCTCTTTTAGGGTTACAGTAACTCGCATTGTTGGTACTGAAGCGTCGCCTTTGATTTTTAATTAATATCACCTCCGAACCTGTGTGTCACACAATATCTCAAAATATTACGAACCTAGCTAGCGCTGCAGCAGGTGTTTTATCCCAATTCTGGTCTGAGTGAAGGTGGAGGTAGAGTACATATGTATATTTTAAAACCCACTGTAACTAATACGCTACAAATTCCCCAAGAACCAGGCAGGGCTGAAAACCAAAGTTGTGATTGTCTGCCAATCACAATAATTAATTGTTTTGAAATCACAATAAACAATCACAATACTTCTTGTATTCACACAAAACTACGAGCAATGCGAACCAGCCATACTTGAAAGGGAGAGACACGCATACTCGTTATTATTCTTGTGCAACGACGCTGCAAGTAAAAGTTGCGTAGTTTGAAGCCGTTTAGATCATAAATTAAAGAACAGTGGCTTGGATAAGCCAGAGATCTGAAAAATATATTGGATGGCATTTTTAGCTCTATCTGTAAATTACAGTATTTCTTATTGTAAATAAGCTTACCACAATTCAGATTTGAATTAAAAGGCTTCTTTATTGCAAAACTTCATCTGCTTGCAATATAGCACGTCATGCAATACGGTTTTCAAGATAATACATACACTATTTTTTTAGGTGCTACGAGCACTCGAGCTTATTTTCTTCGCTGTCTAATCGACGAACCTTATCGCAAGCCTTGCTCTCTGCATATCCCCAACTCACGAGACTCAGATCATGGGTTTCTGCTATAATTTAACCTGTGGATATTCATTTTTTGATTGAGTGTGCGTAAATTTATCACTGTGTCGTTTGCAGCATCTTGAAATTTTAAAGGAGCCCTTGTGCTGTTCAGATTGCTCTTTTGCCGTGCGGTCATCCAGCCTGCACACCGCATTTGGTAATGATTGATTGGTGTTTGCTACCCACCTCTAATAGCACTGACGATACTTGAATTTAGGCAATGCAACACAATATGTATGTATAGCGCTTTGATCTGCAATACGGCATAAAATTATCGCTGTTTACCACAATGTGGATTGCAGTTTCTTGAACGTCTGCAATACCGCGCTGGAGTGTCCAGAAAAGTATTGCTATCCGGCCAATATTTCTCAAACCTCTACCAGAAACTCCGATAGCTGAGCCTTTATCGATCACTTGGAAAACTGTTAACACGCGTTATAAAGCGCGACTTAGTCAGTACCTTATCGCCAGGTGATATCAATCAGTACCTTATCGATACGCTTTCCCCTGACATTGGTCGCACCAAGCTCGTGAAGCGTTACGGTAGCTTTACTCGCATTTCCATTCACATTCTATCGACCCCGGCTTTAACGCTAAAAACAACTACGTGTAGGCTTGTTGGTTGATACTCAACACGACGAAATAGATGAGTAGGTTTCGTTCCGCTGGTCAGTACACAGCACGACTAATGCATGGACGATGATTAACAACCCGTCGGACATATAGATTTTTGTTGACTAAAATTATACTAAATAAATGGGTTATACAATAGATAGTCAAGATTGCTATCTTTAATTGTTGGAGAAATGGATATACAATCAATAGACATTGTATTTAATACACTACTAGTAACTGTCGCACCAGCTTATCTCCTGGGAAATTACGCCCGTTCACCTTGGCCAAGTTGTCGTGATTCTCGCTGGTGCCATCTTCGACTATGTGAACACAGCCTCTGTCAAGATTGGTACCTACGCAAATTCTATGTCGGAGACAGCTATTTCTCATCCTACAGAACCCCATGTCTGGTACGAAAACTCGCTTTAAAGTAACTTCGAGCTCGTCCGTCTCTAATATATTCCCAGCAACTTTTCCGTACAATACTACATGTCGTACTCTAACCTAGTTACTATAACTTTCCAAAACACATTTTTTTATTTTAAGCCTGAGAACTGCGGGTCCCCCAATACATGTTTTTACCTACCTGGTACGCTCCCCAACTTTAACATAACTGCGCTAATTCGAAAATTTAGATTTTTAAATGCCTAGCTTCAGGCAAGCAGAACGTGTGCCCGTAACCGCTTTCGCCGTTTTTGCTTTAAAACGCTTTGGACACGCATTGACAAAAATCGAACGTATCGACAATATAGTGTAGTATTTTAAGGCCACACACAGTGGATGCCTGAAGCTACACACGCGTCAGCAGAAGTTTAGCTTAGAATAGGCCCATGGTTGCAGCTCTTATGGAGAATCAATTCGAAATCAGCCGAGTGGCTTCGTACGAAATGGAAGCCATCGCTATCAAAGATGAATTGAATGGTACTGTATGGTGATATAACCGTGCAGTCATTCTAGTTGTCGAGGTAGCAACAGCTCTGCCCCTGCTTAGCTATCACGGGATCTTGCTCAGTATCAAGAGGCATGCCTGGAATGATAAGCGTCACGGATGGAAACAATTTTATCCTGTATAGGCAAGTAGTGAATGCAGCTAACGAGGGCGAGCATTGTCGATATATTGTTTTCCATTTCGAATCCAAGGTCAATTTATAGAATCCCAAAGCTATTACGAGAGGTTTTACTGTCGACTGGGTGGATTGCTTAAGGGCACGACGTCAGTGGCAGCATAAATGAGGTGACAAGCCGCTGTACGCGACTCTGCACAACTACAATACAAATTATGTGGCCTGACAAAGAGTTAACGCGAGCGAGGACGGTGGTGTGACCGCAGAATGCACCAGGTGTGAGTAGGACGATAAAGTTCCGGATTGAGCGCCGAACACACCGTAATTGGATGGATTGGATGGTAAAGACAAATCAATATATTAATACTATTCGGTTGCTTTAAAAACAGCCAATATGTATATTTTCCTTCAAAACCCGATATTAAAAATCAATGTGGATTCAATTGCTAGTTTTCACAGCAAAATAGACGTGTACGTTTTCTCATCAAAAACGAACAGCAAAAAGCAATGTGGATCCGATGCTAGAATTCTGAATTGCTAGTTTTCCTCAGCAAAACAGTATGTTCTTCATTCAAAATCGACGTAAATTTTTTGAAAGTTAATAAGCCGAAAGTACATGAATTGGTTGCCGTACACGTATCCGTAGCAAATAAAGGCAACCCATATTGCCACCACCACTTGAACGACAGCCTTGTAACTAGTCGTTTGAATCCTTGGACCCTCCTTTCATGTCGTTCGTCGATACCATCTTCAATAGCTCTCTGTGAAGACCGCGCCGTCGGTTCCGATACATTCGAAGGTCGTTACGCAAGTGACGTAACATGCTATTCCGCGACGCGTAATCTCTTCTGCAAACTGGGCACTGATTTGAAGGACCTCGAAGCAAAACTTCGGTACCAATTGTTGTAAGCGTATGATCCGAGAGAAAACCAAGAGTACCGGGCCACAAGAGCGTCCGCTCGAGTTGTTGCAGGGCCATTTAGCACGATGGCTTTGAGGTATATTAAAAAAACATATACCCACGTAATATCCGTTATTATACGCTTCCAATCAATCACTGGTGACCGTCCGGTCTTGGAGTGCAGCTTGCAATCCAATTCCACCTCCCCATATTCATGCTACACGAGCTAAGCGTCCAGCTTCTTGTCCTACCTCCGATATCGCTGAGCAAATTCGGCATGTGCGAGCTGTTCGGCGACTGTAAAACTGAGCGCCTCCTCCAACCCTGAGTTAATAAGTGCCCTTGTAAAAGCGATCGACGCTTGTACTGATTTAGCGAAACTATTCTGGACTATTAGAGCAAAGCTTTTTAGTTTGATACCTACAATCATCTGATGCAATCCGTTCTTTTATAAGCTGACTGACTCAAGTAATGTATACATTTGTGCGGTGTACGACACACAATCTGCTTGGAGAATTAAAGCCTTTTGGGCTGTACGTACATACTTCATTCTGAACGTCGCAATCCTGCAACCTTACGGGCGGGCACAAGGCTTCTTCTCTGTCACAGGAGAATGGAGCAAGAACCGACAAAGAGGCCTCCGACGGAGCCAAGCCCAGCTCAGCCACCGGACCTTCAGGCACCGGCGTTGTTAGTCAGGCTGCGGATCAAACAGACCTCTAATCGTCGATAAACTGACCAAATAGACTTGTCTGATCTCTCACATACTTCATTCTGAAGCACTACCAGGATAACTTCGCTCAAAAGTGGGTACCAGTATCAGGATAGATTGCTGATGATATTTCTCATCATAATAAAACTATCAGGTACCAGTGGTACCTTCTGCAGCGGGGCTGCCGTAGCTTTAGCGAGGAAGACGTTCGATTCAAAGAGTCACTAATACTAAGTTTCTTATCCGATGGTTCCTTACAACCCACGACCAGGGCTCAAAGTTAATACCGCAACTTTTTGCTTCAAAACCAGAAGTGTTTTAGCTACTATTATTGTGGCCAAGCCGCCTAGGGGTAAATGTATCTGCTTAACTATATAGCATAGCTAAACCTAATAAAATGCATGACGTGTGGCTTTCAGCCAACGTATTAAGAGGCCTTGTTAGCTTTCCTACATATGTACTGAAAGTTCGTTAGCTCTCCGGGTACTCCGTACCGCTGTGTGTTCCACACCATGTAGCCCCGTTACACTCTCCCCCACTAGGATGAGAACATTCTGTTCTCGAAACTTCCTCAGTGAGGTCACGTCTTGTCAAGACGGCGGAGGTCACCAGACCTCACTTCTGCGTTCTGCAGCTCCGCGAGCTCACAAACGATTTCGCATCCTTGACGCCTGGCAACTCGACTTCGGCCCACGGCCCCACGTCTCCAGCGCGTCGCGCCACTCCTGCCTCGACGGTCCCAGACCCACGACTGCGTTCCGCAACTGCTCCAAGAGCGTCTTCTTATTCTGTGGCGGAGTACCACCAAGCGTATCGTCGCCGACACGGACAATGTTATATGAGCTGTCAATACGAAGACAGAAAGCTCAAGGTTCATCAGAGCCGCAGGCGCCGCCAGAGGTCATGACGTTCAGTTCTCAGAACTCGACGAGGGCCAAGTCGACTGCGACGATCCCATGGGTAGCGAGTCCCACTCCAACCCAACCTCTCCGAGGTCCCTCACCGGTGCCGTGTCTTTTTCAGCTACCTCAATGAGGTCTAACCGCTCGGCGAGACGATAGCCTACGAGACGCGACCTTCGGACACCTCATCCGTTCACTGCTGCGCGGTGCGCCTCTGCTATCGTCGCGGTACGACGAGGAAGATCGATACGATCACAACCACATTACGAATGATCTGGAAGAGGTCCAATGTCGTCCGTTGTCTGATAAGCAATGCTCACAGTCGTTCTGATCTGTGGTCCGACCTCTTGTTCTCACGTCACGCCGTGACTATAGCTTCCAGACACATAACCCTGAAGAAGCAGCCAGCCTCTCTGCGCAGCAGCCGCTTAACAAGTATGCGTGTGAGCCTGCGACCTCTACTGCTGATGCGCAGGTTCAGCGGCATCCACTCCAAGAGCGATACTTGACTCCACAAGTCACTGTGGTGTAGTGATTTCTCCAGAGTTGCGGATAATCGCCCATCGACAAAGATGCGGCACCGCCCAAGATGCTCAAGCGACGAACCCTCGGTCACGTGATGTACGGTGACTCCAAGGTGCAAGAGACTCGACGGCGTCAGTACCGAACTCTTCACGGATATTGGATACGGTCCAGATGTCACCCAATCCAGGCTGTCCTTATTATTAATAATGGACTGGCCGGATTCGTATTTAGCGGCCAAGAACTGACCATCTACGGTACGAACCCTCGGTGGTGGTTGGGATGAGTTCTCGGAAGCCTCCGCGACCCTTTGAAGGCCCGTTCACCGTTTGAGCTGTTAAAGATGCTCATACGACGGTGCAGACTACGCTTGGCGTACAAGAAGATCCATAACGGATCATTGTTCACTTGATATTTGTAAACATGATTAGGACTTCTTATTAGGAATAGACCTGAAAGGGTAAACATAAATACAGAACATAATTTCCACTCAAGCGCACAGAGCGACATCCGGCTTCACGGTAAGCGTCTGGTCGAGTTCGTTTGAGTGTCTTATCCCTGTCGGTGAACTCGAAGCTCTGTAGCGATGGGCCAACAGACTGTGTGTTTTGGCCGATTACTATCGGGCGATTTTACGTGACTGCTTATTGTTGCCTATTTGCACGACTGAGAGTACTTGTATTGCATCCCTTTTATTCTTCCAACTGAGTGTTGAACACTCGGTGCCCTCGTAAAAGGCTTACCCGTGCCTGGAACCCTTCCGCTGTTGGGACCACGAGGATTCATAACACCTATTAGCTTTGCTCGTGCTAGTAGCGTGTTCTTATTTCTACTGGTTGGCCTATATAAGTAGTTTACAAGATCCAGTCTGTCCCGGTGCAAGGGCAGAACTGGGGCCATCAGGTCCGCCCGAACGATCGTTTGCTATCCTAACAGACGTATTGTTGTGGGAACGTCCTATCTACATTTGTAGCTAGAGTTCACGTGGGAATTCCAACACCACAACTGGTGCCGCGAGCCCGGGAACAGAGTATGACCATTGTATACCGTTTGTATGGCCTTCCGGTTTACGAGCTACCAAGAGAAGACGAACAAGAAAAACAAGAAACCAAGAAACATGGCGAAAGGAAACCGACGGTACCAGCTGCGCCTGCCAAGTCTGGAGGGGCTCGCATCGAGGGTTCAGGTCCGGACGTGTCGGCTGCACGCTTTGCAGCCGCCATCGAGATCTTGGTGAGCTTTGACGACGAGGCGGACAGCGGTTTTGACGCCCACGATTATGAAGATTACGAACACAAGACGCCGGCTCCAGAGCCAGGCGCAGCGACACTGGAGACGGCCACGCTGTCATTAGGACTGAGTGGGGCGACCAGGTCCCTTTCGAGGAACCTCGCCGACGAGCTTGATGACGTTGCGGGACCAGAACCGGTTTATGAAGATTATGACGATGGGACCGAGGGTTCTAAACCCTCAGTGGCTAGTGCAAAGCATTCAGCACTGCTGAAGGCACCTCGCCCACCTATCAACGGTGATACACCAGCCGCCAAGCGCGTTTTCGACCGCGTACAAGCGCTGATGCAGAATGATGAGTGGATGCAGCTGTTCAAGCCCATCCCCAAGAGAAAGGCCCACTGGCCCGCGCTTGCGCAGGAACTTCAATACCCAGTCACTCGGTGTCGACTAGCCAAGTTGCCGAGGATTCAGTTTCGCTACTATTGTCGCTGGGCTTCGAGAATGAGACGTACCCATCGACGATGTCGCTCCAAGATTGGCGTCCTCATGAGGCCGGAGCTGCTCTCCAGAAATGGAAGAAGAAGCTTCGGAAGGTATTTAACGCTGTCGGCATCAACGCTGGAAAGCGACCTGTGAGTCGACCAACCGTTCATGATGAAGATCCGTCCACGATTCCGCTGCCGCAGACACCCCAACGACACGACCATACTCCTCCGACCAAGCGTGGAGCTGAGCGTGGTGCATTTGGCACTACCGAAGCTTCACAGTACTTTCAAGACTCGCACATTGTTACGCCACGTTCGGAGAGCCGAATGCAGCGTGTTTACGCTGTTAACGAGGGTTCGTTCGGTCGCCGGGGCGGTGCGTGAGCTCCTAAAGGTGGTGCCGGACGTCGTCAGGTTGACAGCGATGGTTCGTCAAGTGACGATGACATTTCGGTGCCTACATTCGACGAGGAAGGTCCTCAAGTCGAGTTGATGCGTCAATGAATGGGCTGGCAACGCTGAACGACGTGGGCCCGACTCCAAGGATTGAAATGGCAACGCACCGACCATTGGATCGCATCAAGCCGTTCTCAGGCTCTCCCAACAAGAGCGAGAACTGTATGCAGTGGCTCCGTGGGTTCGTCTACGAAATGACTGGAACGCACAAAGATGCCGACAAATGGTGCATTCCATTTGAGCTAACTCTCCGGGACGGAGCCATACATTGGCTCCGTCAACTCCCGAAGAAGACGAAGCGCAAGTGGAAGCTGTTGAGCGATGCGTTCATCTGCTATTACTGCTCGCAGCTCACGCAGACGGCACTGTCCTGCTACTACTCTGCAAAGCGAGAACGTAACGAACATCTGTGCGACTACATAAACAGGCTGAATGGCTACGCTCGGACCGCCCGTCTACACTTCGAGAAGAGTGGTCGCGACGCGAAAGAACACGTACAGCAGTTCCTGGCAACATGCGATGATGACAAGTTGGCAGAGAGTCTTTACCACACTCGAGTCACCGACATTCACGAGCTTGAAATAATAATGGAAGATGTTCGCAAGGGCAATGAGCGAATGGTTAAGCGTGACAGTGAGTATCGATACTCCAAGAGTCGTGGTGCCCGACACAGCAATGCGTACGCCCGCAACAATTGACGTGATCGCGAGTCTGACCGTCACCGCGACGACAATCGCACAAACCAAGCGTGACGCTCATTAAAGCCTCAGTGGATGATCTACTAGCTGAATTGGAGGGTCGTGAAGCTGTTCCAGGGGTACCGAGTAGTCAAAGGACGACCATAACACTTACAACGTTGCCCAAGACGAGTATAACATCTTTCAGCCTGAAAATACGGGTGGTGACTTCTCATTGGATGAAAATGACCGATACCTCGCCGCGTCTAACGAAAATGAGCGCCGTGCAGCTGCTGAAGGCATCTACGCACGTTCAGATAACCCTTAGACGCGTGGGAACACGCCTGATCGCGAAAATGGCTTCAATCAAGATCGCAGAGGTGGTGACCATGGGTTCAATCAGGACCAACGCGGTCGACGCGACTTCAACCGCGACAACAGACGCCCACAGTACGGACCACGCGCGGTGTTTGGTGGCATGAGTCACTCCGCCCACTACTGCAACAAGCGTAGCAAGTTCTTCAAACAACTCCACGATGCTGGACAATGCGAACTGTTCCGCAATTTCCAAGACCTTGCCAAATTCGTGCGTACCAAAGGCACGAAGGAGGAGCTCCCACCAGAGCTCAAGGCCGTTGTTCAGTAACGTCATTTAAACTAGGCAGCCCGCCAACTACAAGTGGGTTGGTCCCTATCGGCTGCCACAGTTAGTCGATCCTTCAATGGAAGCAGAGTGTATCTTTGCTTTCATGGGACAGAGTGAATGGCCTGATAATTATGTAATAAGTGTGAACGCGACGGAAATGAAAAGGAGAGGGGTAGAAGCCTGGGTGGAGGTATTGGAGAGAGAGAGTGGAGTGTGCTGAAGCTGATGAGGGCACCCGCGAGGGTTCGTTCGGCGTGGTTTCGAGTGCAGCGTGAGACGAGCCCAAGGGTCACTCCAAGATGATGAAGTTCAACCCTGGCGAGAGGCAGGGGTGGTGGTCGGCCAAGAAATTCGACCGACCAATCAGAATGAGAGCTCTGATGCAAGTCGCTGTAAACTACAAGCATCGAAGATCCTCCTCGACACAGGAGCGAACGTTAGTGTGATCACTGACACCTTTGCCAAGCAGTTGCGGCTCCGAGATGTACCTGATCACGGACGTCGTATTGACATTCAAGGAATCTGCGAAGGCAAGGTGTCTATGACGCGACGAGCTTGCGTTAAGCTTACGTTAGGATGGGAGATGGTGTACGAATTCGAGATGTGGGTAATGGCGTATAGTGCAGGCGTCGACGTGGTACTCGGGACCAACTTTATGATCCCAGCTGGAATTCGGTTGGACCTGTTTCACGGCGCAGCGCAATTGCCGCACGAAGCTCAAATTCCACTAATCAAGACCAAGAATGGTGACCATGGGTTCAATCAGGACCAACGCGGTCGACGCGACTTCAACCGCGACAACAGACGCCCACAGTACGGACCACGCGCGGTGTTTGGTGGCATGAGTCACTCCGCCCACTACTGCAACAAGCGTAGCAAGTTCTTCAAACAACTCCACGATGCTGGACAATGCGAACTGTTCCGCAATTTCCAAGACCTTGCCAAATTCGTGCGTACCAAAGGCACGAAGGAGGAGCTCCCACCAGAGCTCAAGGCCGTTGTTCAGTAACGTCATTTAAACTAGGCAGCCCGCCAACTACAAGTGGGTTGGTCCCTATCGGCTGCCACAGTTAGTCGATCCTTCAATGGAAGCAGAGTGTATCTTTGCTTTCATGGGACAGAGTGAATGGCCTGATAATTATGTAATAAGTGTGAACGCGACGGAAATGAAAAGGAGAGGGGTAGAAGCCTGGGTGGAGGTATTGGAGAGAGAGAGTGGAGTGTGCTGAAGCTGATGAGGGCACCCGCGAGGGTTCGTTCGGCGTGGTTTCGAGTGCAGCGTGAGACGAGCCCAAGGGTCACTCCAAGATGATGAAGTTCAACCCTGGCGAGAGGCAGGGGTGGTGGTCGGCCAAGAAATTCGACCGACCAATCAGAATGAGAGCTCTGATGCAAGTCGCTGTAAACTACAAGCATCGAAGATCCTCCTCGACACAGGAGCGAACGTTAGTGTGATCACTGACACCTTTGCCAAGCAGTTGCGGCTCCGAGATGTACCTGATCACGGACGTCGTATTGACATTCAAGGAATCTGCGAAGGCAAGGTGTCTATGACGCGACGAGCTTGCGTTAAGCTTACGTTAGGATGGGAGATGGTGTACGAATTCGAGATGTGGGTAATGGCGTATAGTGCAGGCGTCGACGTGGTACTCGGGACCAACTTTATGATCCCAGCTGGAATTCGGTTGGACCTGTTTCACGGCGCAGCGCAATTGCCGCACGAAGCTCAAATTCCACTAATCAAGACCAAGAATGGTGACCATGGGTTCAATCAGGACCAACGCGGTCGACGCGACTTCAACCGCGACAACAGACGCCCACAGTACGGACCACGCGCGGTGTTTGGTGGCATGAGTCACTCCGCCCACTACTGCAACAAGCGTAGCAAGTTCTTCAAACAACTCCACGATGCTGGACAATGCGAACTGTTCCGCAATTTCCAAGACCTTGCCAAATTCGTGCGTACCAAAGGCACGAAGGAGGAGCTCCCACCAGAGCTCAAGGCCGTTGTTCAGTAACGTCATTTAAACTAGGCAGCCCGCCAACTACAAGTGGGTTGGTCCCTATCGGCTGCCACAGTTAGTCGATCCTTCAATGGAAGCAGAGTGTATCTTTGCTTTCATGGGACAGAGTGAATGGCCTGATAATTATGTAATAAGTGTGAACGCGACGGAAATGAAAAGGAGAGGGGTAGAAGCCTGGGTGGAGGTATTGGAGAGAGAGAGTGGAGTGTGCTGAAGCTGATGAGGGCACCCGCGAGGGTTCGTTCGGCGTGGTTTCGAGTGCAGCGTGAGACGAGCCCAAGGGTCACTCCAAGATGATGAAGTTCAACCCTGGCGAGAGGCAGGGGTGGTGGTCGGCCAAGAAATTCGACCGACCAATCAGAATGAGAGCTCTGATGCAAGTCGCTGTAAACTACAAGCATCGAAGATCCTCCTCGACACAGGAGCGAACGTTAGTGTGATCACTGACACCTTTGCCAAGCAGTTGCGGCTCCGAGATGTACCTGATCACGGACGTCGTATTGACATTCAAGGAATCTGCGAAGGCAAGGTGTCTATGACGCGACGAGCTTGCGTTAAGCTTACGTTAGGATGGGAGATGGTGTACGAATTCGAGATGTGGGTAATGGCGTATAGTGCAGGCGTCGACGTGGTACTCGGGACCAACTTTATGATCCCAGCTGGAATTCGGTTGGACCTGTTTCACGGCGCAGCGCAATTGCCGCACGAAGCTCAAATTCCACTAATCAAGACCAAGAATGGTGACCATGGGTTCAATCAGGACCAACGCGGTCGACGCGACTTCAACCGCGACAACAGACGCCCACAGTACGGACCACGCGCGGTGTTTGGTGGCATGAGTCACTCCGCCCACTACTGCAACAAGCGTAGCAAGTTCTTCAAACAACTCCACGATGCTGGACAATGCGAACTGTTCCGCAATTTCCAAGACCTTGCCAAATTCGTGCGTACCAAAGGCACGAAGGAGGAGCTCCCACCAGAGCTCAAGGCCGTTGTTCAGTAACGTCATTTAAACTAGGCAGCCCGCCAACTACAAGTGGGTTGGTCCCTATCGGCTGCCACAGTTAGTCGATCCTTCAATGGAAGCAGAGTGTATCTTTGCTTTCATGGGACAGAGTGAATGGCCTGATAATTATGTAATAAGTGTGAACGCGACGGAAATGAAAAGGAGAGGGGTAGAAGCCTGGGTGGAGGTATTGGAGAGAGAGAGTGGAGTGTGCTGAAGCTGATGAGGGCACCCGCGAGGGTTCGTTCGGCGTGGTTTCGAGTGCAGCGTGAGACGAGCCCAAGGGTCACTCCAAGATGATGAAGTTCAACCCTGGCGAGAGGCAGGGGTGGTGGTCGGCCAAGAAATTCGACCGACCAATCAGAATGAGAGCTCTGATGCAAGTCGCTGTAAACTACAAGCATCGAAGATCCTCCTCGACACAGGAGCGAACGTTAGTGTGATCACTGACACCTTTGCCAAGCAGTTGCGGCTCCGAGATGTACCTGATCACGGACGTCGTATTGACATTCAAGGAATCTGCGAAGGCAAGGTGTCTATGACGCGACGAGCTTGCGTTAAGCTTACGTTAGGATGGGAGATGGTGTACGAATTCGAGATGTGGGTAATGGCGTATAGTGCAGGCGTCGACGTGGTACTCGGGACCAACTTTATGATCCCAGCTGGAATTCGGTTGGACCTGTTTCACGGCGCAGCGCAATTGCCGCACGAAGCTCAAATTCCACTAATCAAGACCAAGAATGGTGACCATGGGTTCAATCAGGACCAACGCGGTCGACGCGACTTCAACCGCGACAACAGACGCCCACAGTACGGACCACGCGCGGTGTTTGGTGGCATGAGTCACTCCGCCCACTACTGCAACAAGCGTAGCAAGTTCTTCAAACAACTCCACGATGCTGGACAATGCGAACTGTTCCGCAATTTCCAAGACCTTGCCAAATTCGTGCGTACCAAAGGCACGAAGGAGGAGCTCCCACCAGAGCTCAAGGCCGTTGTTCAGTAACGTCATTTAAACTAGGCAGCCCGCCAACTACAAGTGGGTTGGTCCCTATCGGCTGCCACAGTTAGTCGATCCTTCAATGGAAGCAGAGTGTATCTTTGCTTTCATGGGACAGAGTGAATGGCCTGATAATTATGTAATAAGTGTGAACGCGACGGAAATGAAAAGGAGAGGGGTAGAAGCCTGGGTGGAGGTATTGGAGAGAGAGAGTGGAGTGTGCTGAAGCTGATGAGGGCACCCGCGAGGGTTCGTTCGGCGTGGTTTCGAGTGCAGCGTGAGACGAGCCCAAGGGTCACTCCAAGATGATGAAGTTCAACCCTGGCGAGAGGCAGGGGTGGTGGTCGGCCAAGAAATTCGACCGACCAATCAGAATGAGAGCTCTGATGCAAGTCGCTGTAAACTACAAGCATCGAAGATCCTCCTCGACACAGGAGCGAACGTTAGTGTGATCACTGACACCTTTGCCAAGCAGTTGCGGCTCCGAGATGTACCTGATCACGGACGTCGTATTGACATTCAAGGAATCTGCGAAGGCAAGGTGTCTATGACGCGACGAGCTTGCGTTAAGCTTACGTTAGGATGGGAGATGGTGTACGAATTCGAGATGTGGGTAATGGCGTATAGTGCAGGCGTCGACGTGGTACTCGGGACCAACTTTATGATCCCAGCTGGAATTCGGTTGGACCTGTTTCACGGCGCAGCGCAATTGCCGCACGAAGCTCAAATTCCACTAATCAAGACCAAGAATGGTGACCATGGGTTCAATCAGGACCAACGCGGTCGACGCGACTTCAACCGCGACAACAGACGCCCACAGTACGGACCACGCGCGGTGTTTGGTGGCATGAGTCACTCCGCCCACTACTGCAACAAGCGTAGCAAGTTCTTCAAACAACTCCACGATGCTGGACAATGCGAACTGTTCCGCAATTTCCAAGACCTTGCCAAATTCGTGCGTACCAAAGGCACGAAGGAGGAGCTCCCACCAGAGCTCAAGGCCGTTGTTCAGTAACGTCATTTAAACTAGGCAGCCCGCCAACTACAAGTGGGTTGGTCCCTATCGGCTGCCACAGTTAGTCGATCCTTCAATGGAAGCAGAGTGTATCTTTGCTTTCATGGGACAGAGTGAATGGCCTGATAATTATGTAATAAGTGTGAACGCGACGGAAATGAAAAGGAGAGGGGTAGAAGCCTGGGTGGAGGTATTGGAGAGAGAGAGAGTGGAGTGTGCTGAAGCTGATGAGGGCACCCGCGAGGGTTCGTTCGGCGTGGTTTCGAGTGCAGCGTGAGACGAGCCCAAGGGTCACTCCAAGATGATGAAGTTCAACCCTGGCGAGAGGCAGGGGTGGTGGTCGGCCAAGAAATTCGACCGACCAATCAGAATGAGAGCTCTGATGCAAGTCGCTGTAAACTACAAGCATCGAAGATCCTCCTCGACACAGGAGCGAACGTTAGTGTGATCACTGACACCTTTGCCAAGCAGTTGCGGCTCCGAGATGTACCTGATCACGGACGTCGTATTGACATTCAAGGAATCTGCGAAGGCAAG
This sequence comes from Phytophthora betacei, assembly GCA_011320135.1. Taxonomy (NCBI): domain Eukaryota; phylum Oomycota; class Peronosporomycetes; order Peronosporales; family Peronosporaceae; genus Phytophthora; species Phytophthora betacei. The sequence goes on from JAANHX010000358.1 coordinate 67,409, forward strand.
GTGTCTATGACGCGACGAGCTTGCGTTAAGCTTACGTTAGGATGGGAGATGGTGTACGAATTCGAGATGTGGGTAATGGCGTATAGTGCAGGCGTCGACGTGGTACTCGGGACCAACTTTATGATCCCAGCTGGAATTCGGTTGGACCTGTTTCACGGCGCAGCGCAATTGCCGCACGAAGCTCAAATTCCACTAATCAAGACCAAGAATGGTGACCATGGGTTCAATCAGGACCAACGCGGTCGACGCGACTTCAACCGCGACAACAGACGCCCACAGTACGGACCACGCGCGGTGTTTGGTGGCATGAGTCACTCCGCCCACTACTGCAACAAGCGTAGCAAGTTCTTCAAACAACTCCACGATGCTGGACAATGCGAACTGTTCCGCAATTTCCAAGACCTTGCCAAATTCGTGCGTACCAAAGGCACGAAGGAGGAGCTCCCACCAGAGCTCAAGGCCGTTGTTCAGTAACGTCATTTAAACTAGGCAGCCCGCCAACTACAAGTGGGTTGGTCCCTATCGGCTGCCACAGTTAGTCGATCCTTCAATGGAAGCAGAGTGTATCTTTGCTTTCATGGGACAGAGTGAATGGCCTGATAATTATGTAATAAGTGTGAACGCGACGGAAATGAAAAGGAGAGGGGTAGAAGCCTGGGTGGAGGTATTGGAGAGAGAGAGTGGAGTGTGCTGAAGCTGATGAGGGCACCCGCGAGGGTTCGTTCGGCGTGGTTTCGAGTGCAGCGTGAGACGAGCCCAAGGGTCACTCCAAGATGATGAAGTTCAACCCTGGCGAGAGGCAGGGGTGGTGGTCGGCCAAGAAATTCGACCGACCAATCAGAATGAGAGCTCTGATGCAAGTCGCTGTAAACTACAAGCATCGAAGATCCTCCTCGACACAGGAGCGAACGTTAGTGTGATCACTGACACCTTTGCCAAGCAGTTGCGGCTCCGAGATGTACCTGATCACGGACGTCGTATTGACATTCAAGGAATCTGCGAAGGCAAGGTGTCTATGACGCGACGAGCTTGCGTTAAGCTTACGTTAGGATGGGAGATGGTGTACGAATTCGAGATGTGGGTAATGGCGTATAGTGCAGGCGTCGACGTGGTACTCGGGACCAACTTTATGATCCCAGCTGGAATTCGGTTGGACCTGTTTCACGGCGCAGCGCAATTGCCGCACGAAGCTCAAATTCCACTAATCAAGACCAAGAATGGTGACCATGGGTTCAATCAGGACCAACGCGGTCGACGCGACTTCAACCGCGACAACAGACGCCCACAGTACGGACCACGCGCGGTGTTTGGTGGCATGAGTCACTCCGCCCACTACTGCAACAAGCGTAGCAAGTTCTTCAAACAACTCCACGATGCTGGACAATGCGAACTGTTCCGCAATTTCCAAGACCTTGCCAAATTCGTGCGTACCAAAGGCACGAAGGAGGAGCTCCCACCAGAGCTCAAGGCCGTTGTTCAGTAACGTCATTTAAACTAGGCAGCCCGCCAACTACAAGTGGGTTGGTCCCTATCGGCTGCCACAGTTAGTCGATCCTTCAATGGAAGCAGAGTGTATCTTTGCTTTCATGGGACAGAGTGAATGGCCTGATAATTATGTAATAAGTGTGAACGCGACGGAAATGAAAAGGAGAGGGGTAGAAGCCTGGGTGGAGGTATTGGAGAGAGAGAGTGGAGTGTGCTGAAGCTGATGAGGGCACCCGCGAGGGTTCGTTCGGCGTGGTTTCGAGTGCAGCGTGAGACGAGCCCAAGGGTCACTCCAAGATGATGAAGTTCAACCCTGGCGAGAGGCAGGGGTGGTGGTCGGCCAAGAAATTCGACCGACCAATCAGAATGAGAGCTCTGATGCAAGTCGCTGTAAACTACAAGCATCGAAGATCCTCCTCGACACAGGAGCGAACGTTAGTGTGATCACTGACACCTTTGCCAAGCAGTTGCGGCTCCGAGATGTACCTGATCACGGACGTCGTATTGACATTCAAGGAATCTGCGAAGGCAAGGTGTCTATGACGCGACGAGCTTGCGTTAAGCTTACGTTAGGATGGGAGATGGTGTACGAATTCGAGATGTGGGTAATGGCGTATAGTGCAGGCGTCGACGTGGTACTCGGGACCAACTTTATGATCCCAGCTGGAATTCGGTTGGACCTGTTTCACGGCGCAGCGCAATTGCCGCACGAAGCTCAAATTCCACTAATCAAGACCAAGAATGGTGACCATGGGTTCAATCAGGACCAACGCGGTCGACGCGACTTCAACCGCGACAACAGACGCCCACAGTACGGACCACGCGCGGTGTTTGGTGGCATGAGTCACTCCGCCCACTACTGCAACAAGCGTAGCAAGTTCTTCAAACAACTCCACGATGCTGGACAATGCGAACTGTTCCGCAATTTCCAAGACCTTGCCAAATTCGTGCGTACCAAAGGCACGAAGGAGGAGCTCCCACCAGAGCTCAAGGCCGTTGTTCAGTAACGTCATTTAAACTAGGCAGCCCGCCAACTACAAGTGGGTTGGTCCCTATCGGCTGCCACAGTTAGTCGATCCTTCAATGGAAGCAGAGTGTATCTTTGCTTTCATGGGACAGAGTGAATGGCCTGATAATTATGTAATAAGTGTGAACGCGACGGAAATGAAAAGGAGAGGGGTAGAAGCCTGGGTGGAGGTATTGGAGAGAGAGAGTGGAGTGTGCTGAAGCTGATGAGGGCACCCGCGAGGGTTCGTTCGGCGTGGTTTCGAGTGCAGCGTGAGACGAGCCCAAGGGTCACTCCAAGATGATGAAGTTCAACCCTGGCGAGAGGCAGGGGTGGTGGTCGGCCAAGAAATTCGACCGACCAATCAGAATGAGAGCTCTGATGCAAGTCGCTGTAAACTACAAGCATCGAAGATCCTCCTCGACACAGGAGCGAACGTTAGTGTGATCACTGACACCTTTGCCAAGCAGTTGCGGCTCCGAGATGTACCTGATCACGGACGTCGTATTGACATTCAAGGAATCTGCGAAGGCAAGGTGTCTATGACGCGACGAGCTTGCGTTAAGCTTACGTTAGGATGGGAGATGGTGTACGAATTCGAGATGTGGGTAATGGCGTATAGTGCAGGCGTCGACGTGGTACTCGGGACCAACTTTATGATCCCAGCTGGAATTCGGTTGGACCTGTTTCACGGCGCAGCGCAATTGCCGCACGAAGCTCAAATTCCACTAATCAAGACCAAGAATGGTGACCATGGGTTCAATCAGGACCAACGCGGTCGACGCGACTTCAACCGCGACAACAGACGCCCACAGTACGGACCACGCGCGGTGTTTGGTGGCATGAGTCACTCCGCCCACTACTGCAACAAGCGTAGCAAGTTCTTCAAACAACTCCACGATGCTGGACAATGCGAACTGTTCCGCAATTTCCAAGACCTTGCCAAATTCGTGCGTACCAAAGGCACGAAGGAGGAGCTCCCACCAGAGCTCAAGGCCGTTGTTCAGTAACGTCATTTAAACTAGGCAGCCCGCCAACTACAAGTGGGTTGGTCCCTATCGGCTGCCACAGTTAGTCGATCCTTCAATGGAAGCAGAGTGTATCTTTGCTTTCATGGGACAGAGTGAATGGCCTGATAATTATGTAATAAGTGTGAACGCGACGGAAATGAAAAGGAGAGGGGTAGAAGCCTGGGTGGAGGTATTGGAGAGAGAGAGTGGAGTGTGCTGAAGCTGATGAGGGCACCCGCGAGGGTTCGTTCGGCGTGGTTTCGAGTGCAGCGTGAGACGAGCCCAAGGGTCACTCCAAGATGATGAAGTTCAACCCTGGCGAGAGGCAGGGGTGGTGGTCGGCCAAGAAATTCGACCGACCAATCAGAATGAGAGCTCTGGTGCAAGTCGCTGTAAACTACAAGCATCGAAGATCCTCCTCGACACAGGAGCGAACGTTAGTGTGATCACTGACACCTTTGCCAAGCAGTTGCGGCTCCGAGATGTACCTGATCACGGACGTCGTATTGACATTCAAGGAATCTGCGAAGGCAAGGTGTCTATGACGCGACGAGCTTGCGTTAAGCTTACGTTAGGATGGGAGATGGTGTACGAATTCGAGATGTGGGTAATGGCGTATAGTGCAGGCGTCGACGTGGTACTCGGGACCAACTTTATGATCCCAGCTGGAATTCGGTTGGACCTGTTTCACGGCGCAGCGCAATTGCCGCACGAAGCTCAAATTCCACTAATCAAGACCAAGAATGGTGACCATGGGTTCAATCAGGACCAACGCGGTCGACGCGACTTCAACCGCGACAACAGACGCCCACAGTACGGACCACGCGCGGTGTTTGGTGGCATGAGTCACTCCGCCCACTACTGCAACAAGCGTAGCAAGTTCTTCAAACAACTCCACGATGCTGGACAATGCGAACTGTTCCGCAATTTCCAAGACCTTGCCAAATTCGTGCGTACCAAAGGCACGAAGGAGGAGCTCCCACCAGAGCTCAAGGCCGTTGTTCAGTAACGTCATTTAAACTAGGCAGCCCGCCAACTACAAGTGGGTTGGTCCCTATCGGCTGCCACAGTTAGTCGATCCTTCAATGGAAGCAGAGTGTATCTTTGCTTTCATGGGACAGAGTGAATGGCCTGATAATTATGTAATAAGTGTGAACGCGACGGAAATGAAAAGGAGAGGGGTAGAAGCCTGGGTGGAGGTATTGGAGAGAGAGAGTGGAGTGTGCTGAAGCTGATGAGGGCACCCGCGAGGGTTCGTTCGGCGTGGTTTCGAGTGCAGCGTGAGACGAGCCCAAGGGTCACTCCAAGATGATGAAGTTCAACCCTGGCGAGAGGCAGGGGTGGTGGTCGGCCAAGAAATTCGACCGACCAATCAGAATGAGAGCTCTGATGCAAGTCGCTGTAAACTACAAGCATCGAAGATCCTCCTCGACACAGGAGCGAACGTTAGTGTGATCACTGACACCTTTGCCAAGCAGTTGCGGCTCCGAGATGTACCTGATCACGGACGTCGTATTGACATTCAAGGAATCTGCGAAGGCAAGGTGTCTATGACGCGACGAGCTTGCGTTAAGCTTACGTTAGGATGGGAGATGGTGTACGAATTCGAGATGTGGGTAATGGCGTATAGTGCAGGCGTCGACGTGGTACTCGGGACCAACTTTATGATCCCAGCTGGAATTCGGTTGGACCTGTTTCACGGCGCAGCGCAATTGCCGCACGAAGCTCAAATTCCACTAATCAAGACCAAGAATGGTGACCATGGGTTCAATCAGGACCAACGCGGTCGACGCGACTTCAACCGCGACAACAGACGCCCACAGTACGGACCACGCGCGGTGTTTGGTGGCATGAGTCACTCCGCCCACTACTGCAACAAGCGTAGCAAGTTCTTCAAACAACTCCACGATGCTGGACAATGCGAACTGTTCCGCAATTTCCAAGACCTTGCCAAATTCGTGCGTACCAAAGGCACGAAGGAGGAGCTCCCACCAGAGCTCAAGGCCGTTGTTCAGTAACGTCATTTAAACTAGGCAGCCCGCCAACTACAAGTGGGTTGGTCCCTATCGGCTGCCACAGTTAGTCGATCCTTCAATGGAAGCAGAGTGTATCTTTGCTTTCATGGGACAGAGTGAATGGCCTGATAATTATGTAATAAGTGTGAACGCGACGGAAATGAAAAGGAGAGGGGTAGAAGCCTGGGTGGAGGTATTGGAGAGAGAGAGTGGAGTGTGCTGAAGCTGATGAGGGCACCCGCGAGGGTTCGTTCGGCGTGGTTTCGAGTGCAGCGTGAGACGAGCCCAAGGGTCACTCCAAGATGATGAAGTTCAACCCTGGCGAGAGGCAGGGGTGGTGGTCGGCCAAGAAATTCGACCGACCAATCAGAATGAGAGCTCTGATGCAAGTCGCTGTAAACTACAAGCATCGAAGATCCTCCTCGACACAGGAGCGAACGTTAGTGTGATCACTGACACCTTTGCCAAGCAGTTGCGACTCCGAGATGTACCTGATCACGGACGTCGTATTGACATTCAAGGAATCTGCGAAGGCAAGGTGTCTATGACGCGACGAGCTTGCGTTAAGCTTACGTTAGGATGGGAGATGGTGTACGAATTCGAGATGTGGGTAATGGCGTATAGTGCAGGCGTCGACGTGGTACTCGGGACCAACTTTATGATCCCAGCTGGAATTCGGTTGGACCTGTTTCACGGCGCAGCGCAATTGCCGCACGAAGCTCAAATTCCACTAATCAAGACCAAGAATGGTGACCATGGGTTCAATCAGGACCAACGCGGTCGACGCGACTTCAACCGCGACAACAGACGCCCACAGTACGGACCACGCGCGGTGTTTGGTGGCATGAGTCACTCCGCCCACTACTGCAACAAGCGTAGCAAGTTCTTCAAACAACTCCACGATGCTGGACAATGCGAACTGTTCCGCAATTTCCAAGACCTTGCCAAATTCGTGCGTACCAAAGGCACGAAGGAGGAGCTCCCACCAGAGCTCAAGGCCGTTGTTCAGTAACGTCATTTAAACTAGGCAGCCCGCCAACTACAAGTGGGTTGGTCCCTATCGGCTGCCACAGTTAGTCGATCCTTCAATGGAAGCAGAGTGTATCTTTGCTTTCATGGGACAGAGTGAATGGCCTGATAATTATGTAATAAGTGTGAACGCGACGGAAATGAAAAGGAGAGGGGTAGAAGCCTGGGTGGAGGTATTGGAGAGAGAGAGTGGAGTGTGCTGAAGCTGATGAGGGCACCCGCGAGGGTTCGTTCGGCGTGGTTTCGAGTGCAGCGTGAGACGAGCCCAAGGGTCACTCCAAGATGATGAAGTTCAACCCTGGCGAGAGGCAGGGGTGGTGGTCGGCCAAGAAATTCGACCGACCAATCAGAATGAGAGCTCTGATGCAAGTCGCTGTAAACTACAAGCATCGAAGATCCTCCTCGACACAGGAGCGAACGTTAGTGTGATCACTGACACCTTTGCCAAGCAGTTGCGGCTCCGAGATGTACCTGATCACGGACGTCGTATTGACATTCAAGGAATCTGCGAAGGCAAGGTGTCTATGACGCGACGAGCTTGCGTTAAGCTTACGTTAGGATGGGAGATGGTGTACGAATTCGAGATGTGGGTAATGGCGTATAGTGCAGGCGTCGACGTGGTACTCGGGACCAACTTTATGATCCCAGCTGGAATTCGGTTGGACCTGTTTCACGGCGCAGCGCAATTGCCGCACGAAGCTCAAATTCCACTAATCAAGACCAAGAATGGTGACCATGGGTTCAATCAGGACCAACGCGGTCGACGCGACTTCAACCGCGACAACAGACGCCCACAGTACGGACCACGCGCGGTGTTTGGTGGCATGAGTCACTCCGCCCACTACTGCAACAAGCGTAGCAAGTTCTTCAAACAACTCCACGATGCTGGACAATGCGAACTGTTCCGCAATTTCCAAGACCTTGCCAAATTCGTGCGTACCAAAGGCACGAAGGAGGAGCTCCCACCAGAGCTCAAGGCCGTTGTTCAGTAACGTCATTTAAACTAGGCAGCCCGCCAACTACAAGTGGGTTGGTCCCTATCGGCTGCCACAGTTAGTCGATCCTTCAATGGAAGCAGAGTATATCTTTGCTTTCATGGGACAGAGTGAATGGCCTGATAATTATGTAATAAGTGTGAACGCGACGGAAATGAAAAGGAGAGGGGTAGAAGCCTGGGTGGAGGTATTGGAGAGAGAGAGTGGAGTGTGCTGAAGCTGATGAGGGCACCCGCGAGGGTTCGTTCGGCGTGGTTTCGAGTGCAGCGTGAGACGAGCCCAAGGGTCACTCCAAGATGATGAAGTTCAACCCTGGCGAGAGGCAGGGGTGGTGGTCGGCCAAGAAATTCGACCGACCAATCAGAATGAGAGCCATGGTGCAAGTCGCTGTAAACTACAAGCATCGAAGATCCTCCTCGACACAGGAGCGAACGTTAGTGTGATCACTGACACCTTTGCCAAGCAGTTGCGGCTCCGAGATGTACCTGATCACGGACGTCGTATTGACATTCAAGGAATCTGCGAAGGCAAGGTGTCTATGACGCGACGAGCTTGCGTTAAGCTTACGTTAGGATGGGAGATGGTGTACGAATTCGAGATGTGGGTAATGGCGTATAGTGCAGGCGTCGACGTGGTACTCGGGACCAACTTTATGATCCCAGCTGGAATTCGGTTGGACCTGTTTCACGGCGCAGCGCAATTGCCGCACGAAGCTCAAATTCCACTAATCAAGACCAAGAATATGATCGACAGTGAAGCGTACGACTCCCATGTTAACGCCGGGCCATCTGAGCGTTTGGACATACAAGCGCACGAGTGGCGAGAATGTCGACGAACGAAGCGTCAAGTCGGGCTGGAAGAACACGTACTGTGGGTTCGTAGAACGGACAAGTTAATCCCGTCAGTGGTGAGGTTTCGACGTGGACGGCCTCAGAGCATTCGGTTGACCAATGTATCCGACCAAACGGTGTACCTACCAGCACCCGACTCGATTGCGATGTCGATACCAGATGGGGATTTGCCGCGAGGTGACGGCTATGTGTGTGTGGAGTCCAAGAAGTGCCAAGTATGGCAAGTGCTGACCTATGAAGGCTGCAGAGACCGCGAGCCGTTTCAGCGGGAGTGCGAGATCTACGAACAATGGCTAGCAAGTCAGCCTTCGGCAGTCGGGCGACCAGATTATCCAGAACCCCGTGTGGTGCTAGCAAGGCCCTTCGAGGACTCGCTAATGAACTCTCGAGATCGTTTGACGTGTGCAGAGCGCTGAGCAATGATCATGGAGGACGTGAGCGAGTGGAAGTCTGGGGTGACAGCCGGGGACACGGATGATGTCCAATTTTCCGGAAATCTTCGGCGACTTACACGACAGCTCACGGCGGAAACAATAATGCAAACGAAGCCTCGGCAGCGCGTACACACGATCTATTGAGATCAGTAAACGTTGTGCATACTCCAACGAGTGTTCGTTTCGAGTCTAGGGTGGCAACGGGATCGAAACGTAACAGCACTGGATCAGATGGAGGCACCTGTCTAGACGGTGTTGTCCCGGTCTTGCGCGCAGCCTAATTTGCGAGGGAATCATCGGTGGTTGGTCAAGAGAACGCAGACGTCGCACTGAAGGTAGTGAACACGGCACCGAGTGTTCGTTGTGAGATTGGACCGAATGCCGGACTGTCGCAAATCCTCGCCGATTCAATCCTTGTTGGACACTTCTCGCCGCTCTCCACGCTGTTCTTGAGCTTTTGAGACCCCTTCCGAGTGTTCATCTGCAAACCTGACGCGTTTCTTGGTTAAGCCCTAAACCTTAAACCCTCGTCTGTCGCCTAATCATCACTGCCATAATACCAAAATCGTACTCTGGTGAGCTGTAATCAGCCAGGAAAATTTCGAAAGTTTTCCACTTTGAAGACTCGCTGCCTGACAGTACATGTACTTGACGCTCTGCTCCACGTGACGAAACATCTACCGAGTCGTCGTCCGGCTCGTAGATCATTTCCTGGATGCGATTCAGCGACGCCAGTTCCGACTTGCGAGTTTCAGTCAAGATGACACGACTGACCTTCGATTCCAGCGCTTCAGGGGCTAATGAACCCGCAGCAGCGTTGTATTCTCGTACAACATGAAGATATTTCACGGATCGAAGCTTGGCCGCGAGTTCTTTGTGTGTATTCAGCAGCGCTAGCACTGTCTCCTTCCTGCATGCGATCACTCCTAGTGATTGTTGAATCGCGAGCCTTGAGTCACCAACGATGACTAGATCCTCGGCACCGTTCACAATAGCAGCCTTGACACCGTTTATCATCCCTGTGTACTCTGCCTCATTTGTCATGGTGGCCGAGAGGTAAGCGTTTGCAGCGATCACTATTTTCCACTCAAGAAGGCTCCACAACACCCAGGAACAACTTCCGTAGCCACCGTACTTCTCGGTCTTCGCTGATCCGTCCGTCAAATGACAAGACGAAGTCACAGTAATTACGGGGAAGCCTTGCGTAACGTAACGACAGGTCCATACGTATAGTCGGAGACCCCTTGCTGGGAGGTGCCACCGGCGCGATTGAGTCTTCCAAGTCGACGAAACTTGTGATGCATGACTGCAGTAGCTGCGCGAAGGCGATATCTTTCTCCTTCACGCGCTGTACCTTCAAATGCCACTGCGAAAGCAGCACAGCGAAGTGGACCGCGCGTCCGAAGAGAGACTTCGACTTGTGCACCCACTCTAACGTCGAGAATCGTGTATAGACATGTAGCGTCTTTCCTGCCAGCTGGACGTAACCTATCTTCAACAGCAAAAGTAACGCCAAAACTTCCTTCTCGGCAGGATGATAGTTCATCTCGGATTCCTTGAGCACGCGACCGAGGAATCGTACGGGGTATACCTTGCCTTCGTGTTCTTGCATGAGCGTAGTGCTCAACGCCCATTCATTCGCAAAGAGCATGACATGAACTTCCTTCGACCGATCCAAGTATCTTAGGATGGGTGAATGTGAAACACTCGCCTTCAATTTCTCGAAGGAACGGTGTGCCACAGAAAGGCCATCTTCAACGGCAAAGTCTTCATCCTTAAGCTGGTACAGCGCCGCACCGTAGACCGCGAAGCCTTGAATGAAGCGGATGTAGTAATTAACCGCTCCAAGAAACGACTGCATGCCCTTCTTACTCGTCGGAAACGAAAGCTCGGCGATGGCTGCAAGCTTCTTCGGATCAGCTCTGATACCTTCTGGCGAAATTGCATGCGACAGAAACTCCACCTTGGGCTGGCAGAAGATGCTCTTGGTGAAACTAATGCTGATCCGACACTGTGCAAATCTTGCCAGCAATCGGTCCAGCGTCGCCAGACAGCTGTCGAAATCCTCGCCACCGAAGCAAATATCATCCACAAACGAACGTCGACCAAACACAGGTACCAGCGATGATTCGTCTGGTTCCCCGTTCGTAAACATGTCAGCGACAGGGCTGTTGACGAGTTGCAGTACAGGGTCGGCCTCCACCGGTGCTTCGCGGTCTGCCGCGAACTTCGTTTGAAACGAACCCTCGGCGCTTGGCCCACGACGTTTCTTGGCCTGTTCTTCAGCTAAACGCATCTTCTCCGAGTATTCTAACTAACCTCCTTTAGGCTGAACGAACCCCCAGAGTGCGTTGTCAATCATACGTTGGTAGATCATCGGTGCGTTCTTTAACCCGAAAGGCATGCGTAGCCACTCGAAGTGTCCGAGTGCGCAGACAAACGCCGACACTTTACGTGCTCGCAAGGTCATCATGACCGCCCAGAAGCCGCTTGCAGCATCCAGTGAGCGGAACCATAGGTAGCTCTCGAGACCGGTTAACCGATCATCGACTAGCTGCATTGCGTACTCCATGATTGCGGTGATAGCATTCACCATCTTGTAATCAATGCAGAGCCGGATGTCCAGCCCGTTCTTTTTCATCACAATCACGATTGGCAATGCCCATGGACTGTCTGAAAAGACGATCAGTCCTGCTCGCAACAAAGCGCGTAGCAGCTCGTACAGTTTGCCGAGAAATCGTAGCGGCACGCGCCGGGCACGCTGTTTGATTGGGGCGTGCCCCTGTGTGTCGATATCGCATACCGCGCCGTAGGCTGGCGGCGACAGTGCGTTACCACTAGCAATCCGGATGTGCTCGTGGTTCTTCAGCGTTGCGACCAGACGTTCTCTTCGATCGGTCGACAGCTGGGGATCAGCAACATTGAGCGCATTGTAGTCTATTGTTGTGTTGCTTTCTTCGGAAAGGTCTGCTAGGAAGGCCAGCTCCTTCGCCTAGTCTTCCAGGTCAATGTTGCTGGATGGGTGTTCGTAGAAATCACTTCTTGTGTCCTCCGTTGCTTCATTTCCTTCGGTTGTTAGCACGCGAGCAACCGACATGTACGTCTCGTCCAAAGTCGCGACGGACTCTTCCCTCGACTCAACGTCGGCATCCTCTTTGATTTGAACACTCGGTACTGGGTCCATCTCCTTCCCAGCCTGGTTTCCCATCTCTGGGTCACCTGCCGAGTCTTTGGTCGCAATATTGAATGCGCCGGGAGCCGATATATTGGACTGTTGACTTCTGTTCAGCGCCTCGGATGCCCGTTGTCTTTAGGCCATCATCACACGACTGTGCCAGTGGTATTTCCCGATGCGGAAGATGTTGACCCGGTAGCAATACAGCGTGAGCGACGCAGACGGATAATGGAGACACATAATGAGGAGCAGAAGTGGTCTAACATCAAGAAGGTGCTTCAAGGCCAAGCAGAAGAGCTTAGTTATAAGAAAGCTCGAGATGCCTGGAAGTATGCTGACCGGTTCGTGTTATCAGAAGACGGCGTGCTTCACTATCTTGGACTGAATCGTCGGTACGACCACGGTTGGCAAGAAGAGACCAAGCTGCGGCTTGTAGTACCGACAACGATGATTCAAGAGGTCCTACAGAACTGTCACGACTCCCTAGAAGGTGGACATCAAGGTGTGGTGAGAACGTTCCATCGCGTTAAGTCCGATTATTATTGGATCGGCTTGTACGCTGACGTGGAGAAGCATGTGAAGTCATGTCCGGATTGCAGCTCGAGTAAAAGCCGTCGTCAGCCTTGTGGATACTCGCCTGGCAACGTACTAGCCGAACGACCTTTCCAGATCGTCTCGATGGATTTTGTGATCCCACTACCGAAATCTCGCAGGGGCAACACGGCGTTGCTCCTATTTCAGTGCTCGTTCACGGGATTCGTTATTGTCAAGGCTATGTCGGATACAACAGCGCTGAGTGTTGCTCAAGTGTTCGAAGAATGTGTGTACCGACGGTTCGGAGCCCCATCATTGATAAGGCCCGACCGCGACCCACGCTTCATGAGCGAGGTTTTCCAAGCGCTCGCAAAAATGATGCAGTCAAGATCACGAGCAACCTTGAGCTATCGGCCACAGGCTAATGGACAGCAGGAACGCTCGGTAAAGTCGGTGATGGGTTCCGTACGAGTGTACGCGGAGGATCTTCTACAGTTAGATTGGGACGAGATCGCCGAGAAGCTGGTATTCGCTATTAATACTTCTCAGGACACTACGAGGAAGGAAACACCGTTCTACCTCGTTCACGGTTGGGATGCGCAGTCGACGTTGCGGGCGATGTCGTCATCACTTAAACGAGGACTCAGCAAGCCGTCTGACGCACTGGCGTGGTGACGCGAAACCAATCGACAACACGAGATCGCCCTCGCTATAGCCAAAGATTATCAGGCTGTAGCGAAGGAGCGACGGGCGAAAAAGCATTCGGATGCCCTGAGTCGACTGGAAAAAGCCGCTGTACCTCACCCAAGTGGAAACGAGCACTTGGTGGACCCTCCAGAAGCTTCGGAAGATACAAAGGATCCTGTAGGAGCCCCACCGAGATCTCTTTTTGATATTGGGAGTCAGGCGTGGCTGTACATGGAACGCGTTAAATCTAGCCTGACGAAGAAATTAGCTCATCGGTGTAATGGACCTTTTCGTATCAAGCGCAAGGTGAAAGAGTTCACGTACGAGCTGGAACTGCCAGACCTAAGTGGTTATCGCTTCTACCCAGTGGTGCATCTGTCGAGACCCAAGGCCGTCAACGAATTCAGCAGTCGACCGAAGCCTCGGTTGGGACCGGACGTGCCTAATGAAACAAGACTCGATTTTGATGAGGGGTTGTTGCCTGAAGACAGCTGGGAACCAGATCCAGTTGCTGGCGAATACGAAGTCGAGATCATCCTCGACGATAGAACACCACTGTCGACGAGTACGAAGCGTGCTGTACGCGAGTTTAAAATCAAGTGGGTGGTTGGCTATGAAGATCCAACTTGGGAACCAGCATCCAACTTGTCATGTGGAGGTCTGCTGTACGACTACTTGCGAGCCAAGAAGAGCGAGAATCGGCTGCAGATGGCGCAAGTGGCGGACGAAGACTAGCGTGACTGGATCACGTGTAAACTGTCCACAGGGCGATGCAGCCTGTGGTAACAGACGAAAAACGTTACTGCAACAACAAATTGTAAATGAATTTGAAGAACAACATGAACATGATTACGCTGTGGAAGTGGATTAAGAATAAGAACACATGAATGCCGACCGAGGAGCGACCACTGAAAACGAAACCTCGCTGGACCCCTCAACAGTTAGCTGAGATATTGTAGAACGTCGTGGAACATGCAGCAAGGATTCAAAGCGATCCCAATTTCCTGGCGGCGGTAGCAAAGAGTGCCAATGAAGCTGAGTCCCCACTCTCCTTCTCCTCTTCATCGGGAACCTAAACCTCGGCAGCTGGAGCCGCAGCCGGAGCCTGCAAATCCTCGGCACCAGCTATAACAGGAGCAGCCAGAGCGGGACGTGGAGTAACCAGTGGCGAGTCAAACAACGAACGCCAGGTCGGAATAAATTCATTAGAATCCAGAGACGGATCAACAAGCACGATTCGGTACACATCCACGAAACGCGTACCACGAGGATTGAAGAGCTCCGGATTACACTGGTACGGGAAGTACGTGATGTTGTACGGGTGCTTATGCGGCACATTCATCCATCCAGTACGCCAGGGCTGACGAGCATCGAGAGCCGGAACTTCGGAGAGCCAGTCAGATGTCCGAGGTGCGAACGACAAGTTCTCGATCGGGTACCATGGCTTCGACGGCTCCAAAAGCAACTCAGGACGAATGAACGGCGTGTCGAAAGTACCGGAAGAAACCGAGTCACGACGCCACGCCATGTATTGCTCTCGGTACTTGTTACGGAGACGATCGGCACGACGGTCGCGCTCACTGAAGAGCTTCTTCAACAGAGCTCTCAGTTCCTTCAAGATCTCCTTGTCGTGACCGACTTTCTTGGCTTCTTCGACGAGACCTCGCTCAATGCCAGCCAACGGAAGCCAGTGGAGACGTTCCCATAGGGCGAACCCGAGGTCACCCTGTTTGCCGCCGTCACCCCGAAGGTTCGCCCAGATTATCTTGAGACGAGTCTCAATTGGAGCACGCTTGGAGATGGGGACGTTTGGGTCGAAGTCGACGGTGTCGAAGAGACACGCTTGAAGAGGGTAGTGCTGCCGAAGTTGCTGGTACGGGTGATCAGGATGCGAATAGTCGAAGTACGCTTGGAGGCCCTCCAACGTTATACGGACGGTTACCTCACCAGCTGGTTCAGGAAGGGTCATGCTCAGGAGTCGTTCGAAACACTTCTTAGCACCTGCGTCGGCAAACTCCATGCCCAAGTACAGAAGAACCCTCGGTGGCGATGAGGACGACGCCGGCACCATAGGGCGAGCACCAGGCAACACGCGGTGAGGCAACGGCTCAACCGACGGTGCACCACCACGACGCGGCACCGAAGTGTAGATGGCCGTGATCTGGCGCCCAGGTTCAGCATCGAGAGTCCGAGAGAACGGACGAGGAGGCGCCGGGGCTGGAGGCGAAGATGGTGATGCTTGTTGGCTTGACGATGACGGAGGAGGCGGACCACCAACTATGACCGGGGAAGTGACCTTCGGCGAAGGATTTGACCGAGGAGGAGTCGGAGGCCGAGTGGGGCCAAGACCGCTCCAGTTGCCGTCGGAATCTTCAACATCGTCATCATGAACTGTGCTTGAATGCTCGGTATGCGGCGGAACATCACAGCCACCACTTGTATCATCAGGAGAATCATCCACCGAAAGTTCGTCATATCCACGTTATCTCCACAATCGTCATCAACATTTCCATCGTCATCAATCTCCATCGCAAAATCGGTCGAAGAAGCACTTGGCGCGGCAGCCGTTGGAATAGTCGGAGCCGGCTTTAAAGACTCGGAGGCTTGTGAAGCAGCTTCAACAGGGGCAAGCCCTGCCGTTGAAACTACTCCCGAGACTTCAACCGTCTTGGAAGTCGCAATAGACGACGAAGCAACCTTGCCGGATAGGACGGTGTTATCCGACTTATCATCTTCGTCATCCGAACCGAACATGAGTCGAAAAACCTCGGCCTCACGCAAGACCTCTTCGGCAGCGCGTATGTCCGCTGCAGTAGGAGAGATCGTTGACGCTGATGGCTTTGCCACGTCGGGAGGACCCTGAGACGGAGGCAAAGGCGCGTCGGGAAGTCCGGAAACATCGTCGTGATCCCGAGGGTTCACGTCTTTACCCGAAGCCTCGGTGGCAGTATCTTGAGCCGACAGAACACCACTTGAAAACCAACATCCACCATATCCACGTCACTCTGGTCACCGCTGAGTTCGACCACGGCGGGAGTCGAGGAAGACGCTGGTGTGGTAGGTGACGACCATGAGCTAGGAGAGGATGGTACAGACTTAGACCGAGACTTCATATGCCGTCGGGGCGACTTGGCGGGAGAGCGAAGGCGAGTCTTCTGGCGCTTCTTCTGGGCCGCTTGCTTCCATGCCTTCGGGCTGAACAGCGACCGACGTGCCGACTTGGGAGTTGAAGTGTCGGCATGTGGCACATTACCGAGACCAGCAGCTGCCATTGAAGTACTGTCCTTGTCCGTCGGGGTGGGAGCCTTGTCTTTATCAGAGTCGTCTATCTCGTCGTCTGACTCCTTGCCACCTGGTCGAGGGCGCTTGTAGGACTTCCCATGAGCCACTTGGTGAGCGGCCTTGGCCAAAGCTGCAGGGAGATCTTGAGGATCGTCCGAAGACGCAGCAGCAGACTGTATGCGCTGCAAAGCGACCAACGTCTCTTGGTCCAAGTCCAGCGCGTCCGGGTCCAGCTCATCCGCAGTCAGACCTATCGCGAAGGATTGTGAACGAACGTTAGTTGCTGAACACACGGTGGAAAGAGCAACACTAGGAACGTACCATCAACAGCCAGACGCAGTACCTCGGGATCCATCCCGGCCAGACTCACGTGTGCACGGAGAGTGCGGTTTACTTGAAGGAGGCGAGTGTTGCGAACTTGCTGGTTCTCTAGCACCTTGCGCGTGTCGTTGTCGATATACTTGCCCTTGGCAAGCTTGACCAAGAGGAGATGAAGGTGAAGAGTCTGCTCGGTGTTCGCGCCAATGGAAGACTTGTACAATTTGCGTTCGCGGGCCTGCTTCTAGTTCAAGGTGACGATAAACGTGTCCCACGCCTGGACCTCGCTGTGCAGACGTTTCAGGTCCTCTGAATGTTGCTCCATGAAAGACTGAGCACTCGCGAGCATGGCATCATTCTTGGGGTTGGACTCGCGAAGAATCTTGACGTCCTAGTGAAGAGCATCGACTTCGGCGTTAGCAGCCTTCAGGTACGCCTCCGCGTTCTACCGAGCCATGCTTCGGGTGCCACTGAACGTAAAGCGGCAGCAGCCTCGGTCTGGGCGGCCCGCAACTGACGCTCCAGACTGACAACTCGGTCGGGCAGGTCGGTTAACGCGTCTGGAAGAGGCTGTACGGCAGCGAGGACTTCGTCAAACCCATTGCAGTCTCGAGACGACGTAGAGTGCGGGCATCGCTGCGAAGAGGAGGCGCAACGCTGAACTGCACTTGATGACGAGCCATCGCGGCCAAGTACGGAATAATCGTTGTCATCATGTGATCAACCGATACTTCCGTACTCTCAGCCAGCATGGCGCGCAACGAATCCTCGGTGAGTGGTGAAGGGCCACCAGCAGGCGCAGGCGGATCAGCAGGAGCCATCCCCGTGGAAGCAGCGAGGACAGGAAGTGCCGCAGGAGCTGCAGCAGAAGGTGAAGAGCCCGGGTCAGGAAGCACCGGAGGTCCAGCTGATGACGTTGCCGTCGAAGGAAGTGTGGCAGGCTGAGGGTTGTTCGAAACCTAGGTGTCGCCCGCCTGAGAAACGAGACGAGTAATGCATGGTTATGAGCAAGGTACCGATGATTCAAGAAAAAGATGAGCTGACTTACCTGCAGCTGTTCACGTTCACGTCGTCGGCGAGGATTAAGAAGTTGGAACACGTTATTCCCGGCCCGTTTCAGATGCTTGGACATTCTGTGACTGGATGGTGAATTGGAGAATGAAGAAATGTCACAACGGGCACCAGTACCGTGGCTTCCATTGCAACAGGGGCAGTTGTGGTGTAGTGATTTCTCCAGAGTTGTGGATAATCGCCCGTCGACTAAGATGTGACACCGCCCAAGATGGTCAAGCGACGAACCCTCGGTCATGTGATGTACAGTGACTCCAAGGTGCAAGAGACTCGACGGCGTCAGTACCGAACTCTCCACGGATATTGGATACGGTCCAGATGTCACCCAATCCAGGCTGTCCTTATTATTAATAATGGACTGGCCGGATTCGTATTTAGCGGCCAAGAACTGACCATCTACGGTACGAACCCTCGGTGGTGGTTGGGATGAGTTCGCAGAAGCCTCCGCGACTCTTTGAAGGCCCGTTCACCGTTTGGGACAGGGCGCGAGCTGTTAAAGAAGTTATGCGGCGGTGCAGACGACGCTTGGCGTGCAAGAAGATCCATAACGGATCATTGTTCACTTGATATTTGTATTCATGATAGGAACTTCTTAGTAGGAATAGACCCGAAAGGGTAAACATAAATACAGAACAGAATTTCCACTCAAGCACACAGAGCGATGTCCGGCTTCAAAGTAAGCGTCTGGTCAAGCTTGTTTGAGTGTGTTATGCCTGTCGGTGAGCTCGAAGCTCTGTAGCGATGGGCCAAGAGACTGTGTATTTTGGCCGATTACTATCAGGAGGTTTTACGTGACGGCTTATTGTTGCCTATTTGCACGACTGGGAGTGCTTAAATTGCCTCCCTTTTATTCTTCCAACCGAGTATTGAACACTCGGTGCCCTCGTTAAAGGCTTACCCGTGCCTGGTACCATTCCGCTGTTGGGACCACGAGGATCCATAACACCTGCTAGCTTTGCTCGTGCTAGTAGCGTGTTCTTATTTCTACTGGTTGGCCTATATAAGTAGTTTACAAGATCCAGTCTGTCCCGGTGCAAGGGCAGAACCGGGGTCTTCAGGTCCGCCCGAACGATCGTTTAGTATTCTAGTAGACGTATTGTTGTGGGAACGTCCTAACTACATTTGTAGCTAGAGTTCACGTGGGAATTCCAACACCACAACTGGTGCCGCGACCCGGGAACAGATTGTGATCACTGTGAACTGTTTGTATGGCCTTCCAGTTTACGAGCTACCAAGAGAAGAAGATCAAGAAGAACGAGAAAACAAGAAACATGGCGAAAGGACAACCGACGGTACCAGTTACGCCTGCCAAGTCTGGCGGAGCTTGCAACGAGAGTTCAAGCCCAGCTGCGCGCTTTGCAGCCGCCACCGAGCTCTCGGTGAGCTTTGACGACGAGGCGGACAGCGGTCCTGACGCCCACGATTATGAAGATTACGAAGACAAGACGCCGGCTCCAGAGCCAGGCGCAGCGACACCGGAGACGGCCACGCTGTCATTAGGGCTGAGCGGGGCGACCAGGTCCCTTTCGAGGAACCTCGCCGACGAGCTTGATGACGTTGCGGGACCAGAACCGGTTTATGAAGATTATGACGATGGGACCGAGGGTTCTAAACCCTCGGTGGCTAGTGCAAAGCATTCAGCACTGCTGAAGGCACCTCGCCCACCTATCAACGGTGATACACCAGCCGCCAAGCGCGTTTTCGACCGCGTACAAGCGCTGATGCAGAATGATGAGTGGATGCAGCTGTTCAAGCCCATCCCCAAAAGAAAGGCCCACTGGCCCGCGCTTGCGCGGGAACCTCAATACCCAGTCAACTCGGTGTCGACTAGTCAAGTTGCCGAGGATTCAGTTTCGCTACTGTTGTCGCTGGGCTTCGAGGATGAGACGTACCCATTGACGATGTCGCTCCAAGATTGGCGTCCTCATGAGGCCGGAGCTGCCCTCCAGAAATGGAAGAAGAAGCTTCGGAAGGCGTTTGGCGCTGTAGGCATCAACACCGGAAAGCAGCCTGTGAGTCGAACGATCGTTCAAGATGAAGATCCGTCCACGATTCCACTGCCGCCGACACCCCAACGACTCGTTCGTACTCCTCCGACCAAGCGTGGAGCTGAGCGTGGTGCCTTTGGCACTACCGAAGCTTCACCGTACTTTCAAGACTCGCACATGGTTACGCCACGTTCGGAGAGCCGTATGCAGCGTGTTTACGCTGGCAACGAGGGTTCGTTCGGTCGCCGAGGTGGTCCGCGAGCTCCCAAAGGTGGTGCCAGACGTCGTCAAGTCGACAGCGATGGTTCGTCCAGTGACGATGACATTTTGGTGCGTACATTCGACGAGGAAGATCCTCAAGTCAAGTTAATGCGTCAGATGAATGAGCTGGCGACGCTGAACGACGTGGACCCGACACCGAGGATTGAAATGGCATCGCATCGACCGTTGGATCGCATCACGCCGTTCTCAGGCTCTCGCAACAAGAGCGAGAGCTGTATACAGTGGCTCCGTGGGTTTGTCTATGAAATGACTGGAGCTCACACAGATGCCGACAAATGATGCATTCCATTTGAGCTAAGTCTCCGGGGCGGAGCCATACATTGGTTCCGTCAACTCCCGAAGAAGACGAAGCACAAGTGGAAGCTGTTGAGCGATGCGTTCATCTGCTATTACTGCTCGCAGCTCACGCAGACGGCACTGTCCTGCTACTACTCTGCAAAGCGAGAACGTAACGAACATCTGTGCGACTACATAAACAGGCTGAATGGCTACGCTCGGACCGCCCGTCTACACTTCGAGAAGAGTGGTCGCGACGTGAAAGAACACGTACAGCAGTTCCTGGCAACATGCGATGATGACAAGTTGGCAGAGAGTCTTTACCACGCTCGAGTCACCGACATTCACGAGCTCGAAAAGATCATCTAAGATGTTCTCAAGGGCAAGGAGAGAATGGCCAGGCGTGACAGCGAGTATCGATACTCCAAGAGTCGTGATGCGCGACGCGACGATGGGTACGCCCGCAACAATCGGCGTGATGACCGTCGCCGCGATGACAACCGCAAACCAAGAGTGACGCTCATTGAAGCCACGGTGGGTGACGTACTAGCTGAATTAGAGGGTCGTGAAGCTGCTCAGGGAGGCACCGAGTATTCAAACGAAGATCCGAACGCTTGCAACGATGTGCAAGACGAGTACAACGACTTTCAGCCCGATAATACGTATGGTGATTTCTCATTGGATGAAAATGACCGATACCTCGCCGCGGCTAACGCAAATGAGCGCCGTGCAGCTGCTGAAGGCACCTACGCACGTTCAGACAACCGTCAATCGCGTGGAAACACGCCTGATCGCGAGAATGGCTTCAATCAAGATCGCCGAGGGGGTGACCATGGGTTCAATCAGGACCAACGCGGTCGACGTGACTTCAACCGCGACAACCGACGCCCATAGTACGGACCATGCGCGGTGTGCGGTGGCATGAATCACTTCGCCCACTATTGTAGCAAGCGATGCAAGTTCTGCAAACCGCTCCACGATGCTGGACAATGCGAACTGTTCCGCAACTTCCAAGACCTTGCCAAATTCGTGCGTACTAAAGGCACGAAGGAGGAACTCCCACCAGAGCCCAAGGTCGTCGTTCAAGAACGTCATTTAAACTAGGCAGCCCGCCAACTACAAGTGGGTTGGTCCCTATCGGCTGCCACAGTTAGTCGATCCTTCAATGGAAGCAGAGTGTATCTTTGCTTTCATGGGACAGAGTGAATGGCCTGATAATTATGTAATAAGTGTGAACGCGACGGAAATGAAAAGGAGAGGGGTAGAAGCCTGGGTGGAGGTATTGGAGAGAGAGAGTGGAGTGTGCTGAAGCTGATGAGGGCACCCGCGAGGGTTCGTTCGGCGTGGTTTCGAGTGCAGCGTGAGACGAGCCCAAGGGTCACTCCAAGATGATGAAGTTGAATCCTGGCGAGAGACAGGGGTGGTGGTCGGCCAAGAAATTCGACCGACGGAACAGAATGAGAGCTCTGGTGCAAGGCGCTGTAAGCAACTAGCGAACGAGGATCCTCCTCGACACAGGAGCGAACGTTAGTGTGATCACTGACGCCTTTGCCAAGAAGTTGCGGCTCCGAGATGTACCCAATCACGGACGCCGCATTGACATTTAAGGAATCAACGAAGGCAAGGTGTCTACGACGCGACGAGCATGCCTCAAGATTACACTCGGATGGGAGATGGTGTACGAATTCGAGATGTGGGTCATGGCGCATAGTGCAGGCGTCGGCGTAGTACTCGGGACCGACGTTATGATCCCAGCAGGGATTCGGTTGGACCTGTTTCACGGCGCGGCGCAATTGCCGCACGAAGTTCAAATCCCACTGATCAATACAAAGACCATGACCGACAGCGAAGAGTACGACTCCCATGTTAACGCCGGGCCACCTGAGCGTTTGGACATTCAAGCGCACGAGTGGCGAGAATATCGACTAGCGAAGCGTCAAGTCGGACTGGAAGAACATGCCCTGTGGGCTCGTCGAACGAACAAGCTACTCCTGTCAGTGGCGAGATTTCAGCGTGGACGGCCTCCGAGCATTCGATTGACCAATGTGTCCAACCAAACTGTGTACCTACCAGCACACGACTCGATCGCGATGTGGATTCCAGATGGGGATTTGCCCCGAGGTGACGGCTATGTGCGTCTCGATTCCAAGAAGTACCAAGCTTGGCAAGTGCTGGTCTATGAAGGCTGCAGAGACCGTGAGCTGTTTCAGCGGGAGTGCCAGATCTACGAACAATGGCTCGCCACTCAGCCCTCGGCAGTCGAGCGACCAGACTATCCAGTACCCCGTGGGGTGCTGGCAAGGCCCTTCAAGGACTCGCTAATGGACTCTAGTGATCGCCTGACTTGTGCAGAGCGCTGGGCAATGATCATGGAGGAACGTGAACGAGTGGAGGCCTGTCTGGCGTCTGGGGTGACAGCCGGAGTCTCGGCCGATGGTCAGCCTTTCGAAAAACCTTTGGACACTTACACGACAGCTCACGGCGGAAGCAGTAATGCAAACGAAGCCTCGGTAGCGCGTACACACGAGCTACTGAGCTCGGTTAACGTTGTACATACGCCAATGAGTGTTCGTTTCAAGTCTGGGGTGACAACGGAAGCGACAAGTAACAGCACTGGATTAAATGGAGTCACCAGTTTTGACGAAGTTGTCCCGGCCTTGTGTGCAGTCAAATTATCGAACGACACATCGGCGGTTGGTCCAGAGGATGCAGACATCGCGCTGAAGGTGGTGAATACAGCACCGAGTGTTCGCTGCGAGATTGGTGCGAATGCCGAACTGTCAAGACAACGGCCGTCCGAGGAGCTGAACAAAAGTCAACAGCTCAATATGTCGGTTGCCTGCGCATTCAATATTGCGACCAAAGACTCGGCAGGTGACCCAGAGATGGGAAACCAGGCTGGGAAGGAGATGGACCCAGTACCGAGTGTTCAAATCAAAGAGGATGCCGACGTTGAGTCGAGGGAAGAGTCCGTCGCGACTTTGGACGAGACGTACATGTCGGTTGCTCGCGTGCTAACAACCGAAGGGAATGAAGCAACGGAGGACACAAGAAGTGATTGCTACGAACACCCAGCTAACAACATTGGCCTGGAAGACTACGCGAAGGAGTTGGCATTCCTGTCGGACCTAACCGAAGAAATCAACACGACGATAGACTATAATGCGCTCAATGTTGCTGATCCCCAGCTGTCGACCGATCGAAGAGAACGTCTGGTCGAAACGCTGAAGAACCACGAGCACATCTGGATTGCTAGTGGTAACGCACTGTCGCCGCCAGCCTACGGCGCGGTATGCGATATCGACACACAGGGGCACGCCCCAATCAAACAGCGTGCCCGGCGCGTGCCGCTACGATTTCTCGGCAAACTGTACGAGCTGCTACGCGCTTTGTTGCGAGCAGGACTGATCGTCTTTTCAGACAGTCCATGGGCATTGCCAATCGTGATTGTGATGAAAAAGAACGGGCTGGACATCCGGCTCTGCATTGATTACAAGATGGTGAATGCTATCACCGCAATCATGGAGTACGCAATGCAGCTAGTCGATGATCGGTTAACCGGTCTCGAGAGCTACCTATGGTTTCGCTCACTGGATGCTGCAAGCGGCTTCTGGGCGGTCATGATGACCTTGCGAGCACGTAAAGTGTCGGCGTTTGTCTGCGCACTCGGACACTTCGAGTGGCTACGCATGCCTTTCGGGTTAAAGAACGCACCGATGATCTACCAACGTATGATTGACAACGCACTCTGGGGGTTCGTTCAGCCTAAAGGAGGTTAGTTAGAATACTCGGAGAAGATGCGTTTAGCTGAAGAACAGGCCAAGAAACGTCGTGGGCCAAGCGCCGAGGGTTCGTTTCAAACGAAGTTCGCGGCAGACCGCGAAGCACCGGTGGAGGCCGACCCTGTACTGCAACTCGTCAACAGCCCTGTCGCTGACATGTTTACGAACGGGGAACCAGACGAATCATCGCTGGTACCTGTGTTTGGTCGACGTTCGTTTGTGGATGATATTTGCTTCGGTGGCGAGGATTTCGACAGCTGTCTGGCGACGCTGGACCGATTGCTGGCAAGATTTGCACAGTGTCGGATCAGCATTAGTTTCACCAAGAGCATCTTCTGCCAGCCCAAGGTGGAGTTTCTGTCGCATGCAATTTCGCCAGAAGGTATCAGAGCTGATCCGAAGAAGCTTGCAGCCATCGCCGAGCTTTCGTTTCCGACGAGTAAGAAGGGCATGCAGTCGTTTCTTGGAGCGGTTAATTACTACATCCGCTTCATTCAAGACTTCGCGGTCTACAGTGCGGCGCTGTACCAGCTTAAGGATGAAGACTTTGCCGTTGAAGATGGCCTTTCTGTGGCACACCGTTCCTTCGAGAAATTGAAGGCGAGTGTTTCACATTCACCCATCCTAAGATACTTGGATCGGTCGAAGGAAGTTCATGTCATGCTCTTTGCGAATGAATGGGCGTTGAGCACTACGCTCATGCAAGAACACGAAGGCAAGTTACACCCCGTACGATTCCTCGGTCGCGTGCTCAAGGAATCCGAGATGAACTATCATCCTGCCGAGAAGGAAGTTTTGGCGTTACTTTTGCTGTTGAAGATCTGTTACGTCCAGCTGGCAGGAAAGACGCTACATGTCTATACACGACTCTCGACGTTAGAGTGGGTGCACAAGTCGAAGTCTCTCTTCGGACGCGCGGTCCACTTCGCTGTGCTGCTTTCGCAGTGGCATTTGAAGGTACAGCGCGTGAAGGAGAAAGATATCGCCTTCGCGCAGCTACTGCAGTCATGCATCACAAGTTTCGTCGACTTGGAAGACTCAATCGCGCCGGTGGCACCTCCCAGCAAGGGGTCTCCGACTATACGTATGGACTTGTCGTTACGTTACGCAAGGCTTCCCCGTAATTACTGTGACTTCGTCTTGTCATTTGACGGACGGATCAGCGAAGACCGAGAAGTACGGTGGCTACGGAAGTTGTTCCTGGGTGTTGTGGAGCCTTCTTGAGTGGAAAATAGTGATCGCTGCAAACGCTTACCTCTCGGCCACCATGACAAATGAGGCAGAGTACACAGGGATGATAAACGGTGTCAAGGCTGCTATTGTGAACGGTGCCGAGGATCTAGTCATCGCTGGTGGCTCAAGGCTCGCGATTCAACAATCACTAGGGGTGATCACATGCAGGAAGGAGACAGTGCTAGCGCTGCTGAATATACACAAAGAACTCGCGGCCAAGCTTCGATCAGTGACATATCTTCACGTTGTACGAGAATACAACGCTGCCGCGGATTCATTAGCCCCTGAAGCGCTGGAATCGAAGGTCAGTCGTGTCATCTTGACTGAAACTCGCAAGTCGGAACTGGCGTCGCTGAATCGCATCCAGGAAATGATCTACGAGCCGGATGAAGACTTGGTAGATGTTTCGTCACGTGGAATAGAGCGCCAAGTACATGTACTGTTAGGCAGCGAGGCTTCAAAGTGGAAAACTTTCGAAAATTTCGTGGTTGATTACAGCTCACCAGAGTACGATTTTGGTAATATTGCAGTGATGACTAGGCGACAGACGAAAGCCAAGAAAAGCGTCAGGTTTGCAGATGAACACTCGGAGGGGGTCTCAAAGGCTCAAGAACAGCATGAAGAACGACGAGAGATGCCCAACCAGCATTCAATTAACACAGATTTGCTAAACCATCCTCAGAAGACTGTACCAGCGGCATTTCCCGATGCGGAAGATGTTGACCCGGTAGCAATACAGCGTGAGCGGCGCAGATGGATAATGGTGGCGCAAGATGAGGAGCAGAAGTGGTCTTACATCAAGAAGGTGCTTCAAGGCCAAGCAGAAGAGCTTAGTTATAAGAAAGCTCGAGATGCCTGGAAGTATGCTGACCGGTTCGTGTTATCAGAAGACGGCGTGCTTCACTATCTTGGACTGAATCGTCGGTACGACCACGGTTGGCAAGAAGAGACCAAGCTGCGGCTTGTAGTACCGACAACGATGATTCAAGAGGTCCTACAGAACTGTCACGACTCCCTAGAAGGTGGACATCAAGGTGTGGTGAGAACGTTCCATCGCGTTAAGTCCGATTATTATTGGATCGGCTTGTACGCTGACGTGGAGAAGCATGTGAAGTCATGTCCGGATTGCAGCTCGAGTAAAAGCCGTCGTCAGCCTTGTGGATACTCGCCTGGCAACGTACTAGCCGAACGACCTTTCCAGATCGTCTCGATGGATTTTGTGATCCCACTACCGAAATCTCGCAGGGGCAACACGGCGTTGCTCCTATTTCAGTGCTCGTTCACGGGATTCGTTATTGTCAAGGCTATGTCGGATACAACAGCGCTGAGTGTTGCTCAAGTGTTCGAAGAATGTGTGTACCGACGGTTCGGAGCCCCATCATTGATAAGGCCCGACCGCGACCCACGCTTCATGAGCGAGGTTTTCCAAGCGCTCGCAGAGATGATGGAGTCAAGATCACGAGCAACTTTGAGCTATCGGCCACAGGCTAATGAACAGCAGGAACGCTCGGTAAAGTCGGTGATGGGTTCCGTACGAGTGTACGCGGAGGATCTTCTACAGTTAGATTGGGACGAGATCGCCGAGAAGCTGGTATTCGCTATTAATACTTCTCAGGACACTACGAGGAAGGAAACACCGTTCTACCTCGTTCACGGTTGGGATGCGCAGTCGACGTTGCGGGCGATGTCGTCATCACTTAAACGAGGACTCAGCAAGCCGTCTGACGCACTGGCGTGGTGACGCGAAACCAATCGACAACACGAGATCGCCCTCGCTATAGCCAAAGATTATCAGGCTGTAGCGAAGGAGCGACGGGCGAAAAAGCATTCGGATGCCCTGAGTCGACTGGAAAAAGCCGCTGTACCTCACCCAAGTGGAAACGAGCACTTGGTGGACCCTCCAGAAGCTTCGGAAGATACAAAGGATCCTGTAGGAGCCCCACCGAGATCTCTTTTTGATATTGGGAGTCAGGCGTGGCTGTACATGGAACGCGTTAAATCTAGCCTGACGAAGAAATTAGCTCATCGGTGGCATGGACCTTTTCGGATCAAGCGCAAGGTGGAAGAGTTTGCGTACGAGCTGGAACTGCAAGACCAATGTGGGTATCGCTTCTACCCAGCGGTGCATCTGTCGAGACTCAAGGCTGTCAACGAATTCAACTGTCGACCAAACACTCGGTTGGTACTAGACACGACTAATGAAACAAGACTCGATTTCGATGAGGAGCTGTTGCCTGAAGACAGCTGGGAACCAGATCAAGTTGCCGGTGAATAAGAAGTCGAGGCCATCCTCGACGACAGAACACCACTGTCGACGAGCACGGAGCGTGCTGTACGCGAGTTCAAAGTCAAGTGGGTTGGTTATGAAGATCCTACTTGGGAACCAGCATCCAACTTGTCATGTGGAGGTCTGCTGTACGGCTATTTGGGAGTCAAGAAGAGCGAGAATCGGCTGCAGATGGCGCAAGTGGCGGACGAAGACTAGCGTGACTGGATCACGTGTAAACTGTCCACAGGGCGATGCAGCCTGTGGTAACAGACGAAAAACGTTACTGCAACAACAAATTGTAAATGAATTTGAAGAACAACATGAACATGATTACGCTGTGGAAGTGGATTAAGAATAAGAACACATGAATGCCGACCGAGGAGCGACCACTGAAAACGAAACCTCGCTGGACCCCTCAACAGTTAGCTGAGATATTGTAGAACGTCGTGGAACATGCAGCAAGGATTCAAAGCGATCCCAATTTCCTGGCGGCGGTAGCAAAGAGTGCCAATGAAGCTGAGTCCCCACTCTCCTTCTCCTCTTCATCGGGAACCTAAACCTCGGCAGCTGGAGCCGCAGCCGGAGCCTGCAAATCCTCGGCACCAGCTATAACAGGAGCAGCCAGAGCGGGACGTGGAGTAACCAGTGGCGAGTCAAACAACGAACGCCAGGTCGGAATAAATTCATTAGAATCCAGAGACGGATCAACAAGCACGATTCGGTACACATCCACGAAACGCGTACCACGAGGATTGAAGAGCTCCGGATTACACTGGTACGGGAAGTACGTGATGTTGTACGGGTGCTTATGCGGCACATTCATCCATCCAGTACGCCAGGGCTGACGAGCATCGAGAGCCGGAACTTCGGAGAGCCAGTCAGATGTCCGAGGTGCGAACGACAAGTTCTCGATCGGGTACCATGGCTTCGACGGCTCCAAAAGCAACTCAGGACGAATGAACGGCGTGTCGAAAGTACCGGAAGAAACCGAGTCACGACGCCACGCCATGTATTGCTCTCGGTACTTGTTACGGAGACGATCGGCACGACGGTCGCGCTCACTGAAGAGCTTCTTCAACAGAGCTCTCAGTTCCTTCAAGATCTCCTTGTCGTGACCGACTTTCTTGGCTTCTTCGACGAGACCTCGCTCAATGCCAGCCAACGGAAGCCAGTGGAGACGTTCCCATAGGGCGAACCCGAGGTCACCCTGTTTGCCGCCGTCACCCCGAAGGTTCGCCCAGATTATCTTGAGACGAGTCTCAATTGGAGCACGCTTGGAGATGGGGACGTTTGGGTCGAAGTCGACGGTGTCGAAGAGACACGCTTGAAGAGGGTAGTGCTGCCGAAGTTGCTGGTACGGGTGATCAGGATGCGAATAGTCGAAGTACGCTTGGAGGCCCTCCAACGTTATACGGACGGTTACCTCACCAGCTGGTTCAGGAAGGGTCATGCTCAGGAGTCGTTCGAAACACTTCTTAGCACCTGCGTCGGCAAACTCCATGCCCAAGTACAGAAGAACCCTCGGTGGCGATGAGGACGACGCCGGCACCATAGGGCGAGCACCAGGCAACACGCGGTGAGGCAACGGCTCAACCGACGGTGCACCACCACGACGCGGCACCGAAGTGTAGATGGCCGTGATCTGGCGCCCAGGTTCAGCATCGAGAGTCCGAGAGAACGGACGAGGAGGCGCCGGGGCTGGAGGCGAAGATGGTGATGCTTGTTGGCTTGACGATGACGGAGGAGGCGGACCACCAACTATGACCGGGGAAGTGACCTTCGGCGAAGGATTTGACCGAGGAGGAGTCGGAGGCCGAGTGGGGCCAAGACCGCTCCAGTTGCCGTCGGAATCTTCAACATCGTCATCATGAACTGTGCTTGAATGCTCGGTATGCGGCGGAACATCACAGGCACCACTTGTATCATCAGGAGAATCATCCACCGAAAGTTCGTCATATCCACGTTATCTCCACAATCGTCATCAACATTTCCATCGTCATCAATCTCCATCGCAAAATCGGTCGAAGAAGCACTTGGCGCGGCAGCTGTTGGAACAGTCGGAGTCAGCTTTGAAGACACAGATTCTTGTGGAGCAGCTTCAACAGGGGTAAGCCCTGCTGTAGAAACTACCTCCGAGACTTTAACTGCCTTGGGAGTCGCAGCAGACGACGAAGCAGCCTTGCCTGGTGGGATGGTGTTGTCTGATTCTTCACCTTCATCACTTGAGCCAAACATGGGTCGAAATTGCTCGGCCTCAAGCAAGGCCTCTTCAGCGGCACGTATGTCAGCTGATGAAGGAGAGATCGTCGAAGCTGGCGGCTTTGCCACGTCGGGAGGACCCTGAGACGGAGGCAAAGGCGCGTCGGGAAGTCCGGAAACATCGTCGTGATCCCGAGGGTTCACGTCTTTACCCGAAGCCTCGGTGGCAGTATCTTGAGCCGACAGAACACCACTTGAAAACCAACATCCACCATATCCACGTCACTCTGGTCACCGCTGAGGTCGACCACGGCGGGAGTCGAGGAAGACGCTGGTGTGGTAGGTGACGACCATGAGCTAGGAGAGGATGGTACAGACTTAGACCGAGACTTCATATGCCGTCGGGGCGACTTGGCGGGAGAGCGAAGGCGAGTCTTCTGGCGCTTCTTCTGGGCCGCTTGCTTCCATGCCTTCGGGCTGAACAGCGACCGACGTGCCGACTTGGGAGTTGAAGTGTCGGCATGTGGCACATTACCGAGACCAGCAGCTGCCATTGAAGTACTGTCCTTGTCCGTCGGGGTGGGAGCCTTGTCTTTATCAGAGTCGTCTATCTCGTCGTCTGACTCCTTGCCACCTGGTCGAGGGCGCTTGTAGGACTTCCCATGAGCCACTTGGTGAGCGGCCTTGGCCAAAGCTGCAGGGAGATCTTGAGGATCGTCCGAAGACGCAGCAGCAGACTGTATGCGCTGCAAAGCGACCAACGTCTCTTGGTCCAAGTCCAGCGCGTCCGGGTCCAGCTCATCCGCAGTCAGACCTATCGCGAAGGATTGTGAACGAACGTTAGTTGCTGAACACACGGTGGAAAGAGCAACATTAGGAACGTACCATCAACAGCCAGACGCAGTACCTCGGGATCCATCCCGGCCAGACTCACGTGTGCACGGAGAGTGCGGTTTACTTGAAGGAGGCGAGTGTTGCGAGCTTGCTGGTTCTCTAGGACCTTGCGCGTGTCGTTGTCGATATACTTGCCCTTGGCAAGCTTGACCAATAGGAGATGAAGTTGCCGAGTCTGTTCGGTGTTCGCGCCGATCGAAGACGTGTATACTTCGCGTTCACGGGCCAGCTTCTTGTTCAAGGTAGCGATAAACGCGTCCCGAGCTTGAACCTCGCAGTGAACACGATTCAAGTCTTCTGAATGTTGCTCCATGGTAGCCTGAACACTCGCGAGCATGGCATCGTTCTTGGCGTTCGACTCGGGGAGAATCTTGACGTCCTTGCGAAGAGCTTCGACTTCGGCGTTGGCAGCCTTGAGGTACGCCTCCGCGTTCTCCCGAGCCATGCTTTCGGGTGCCACCGAACGTACGGCGGCGGCAGCCTCGGTCTGGGCAGCCCGCAACTGACGCTCCAAGCTGATAACTCGGTCGGACAATGCCGACAACGCATCAGGAAGAGGCTGTACGGCGGCGAGGACTTCGGCGAAGTCCACAGCGGTCTCGAGGCGACGTTGAGCGTGGATATCGCCGTGAAGAGGAGGCGCAACGTTGAGCTGTACTTGGTTACGAGCCATCGCAGTCAAGTACGGAATTATCGGTGTCATCATGTGATCGACCAATGCCTCCGTACTTTCAGCCAGCATGGCGCGCAATGAAGCCTCGGTGAGTGGTGGAGGACCACCAGCAGGCGCAGGCGGACCAGCAGGAGGTGAAGAGTCCGACGCAGGAAGCGCCGGAGGTCCGGCTGATGACGTTGCCGTCGGAGGAAGTGTAGCAGACTGAGGGGCGTTCGAAACCTCAGTGTCGCCCTCCTGAGAGACCAGACGAGTAATGCATGGTGATGAGCAAGGCGCCGATGATTCAAGAGGAAGATGAGCTGACGTACCTCCAGATGTGCACGTTCACGACGTCGGCGAGGATTGAGACGCTGAAGCGCGTTGTGAACGGCCCGATTCAAACGCTTTGACATGCGGTGCTTGAATGACTAATTGGAGAATGAAGAAATGTCACAACGCGCACCTGTACCGTGGCTTCCATTGCGGCAGGGGCGGTTGTGGTGTAGTGATTTCTCCATAGTTGCGGATAATCGCCCGTTGACAAAGACGCGACACCGCCCAAGATGTTCAAGCGACGAACCCTCGGTCATGTGATGTACAGTGACTCCAAGGTGCAAGAGACTCGACGGCGTCAATACCGAACTCTCCACGGATATTGGATACGGTCCAGATATCACTCAATCCAGGCTGTCCTTATTATTAATAATGGACTGGTCGGATTCGCATTCAGCGGCCAAGAACTGACCATCTACGCTACGAACCCTCGGTGGCGGTTGGGATGAGTTCGCGGAAGACTCAGCGACCCTTGGAAGGCACGTTCACCGTCTGGGACAGGGCGCGAGCCGTTAAAGATACTCATGCGACGGTGCAGACGACGCTTGGCGTGCAAGAAGATCCATAACGGATCATTGTTCACTTGATATTTGTATACTTGATTAGGACTTCTTATTAGGAATAGACCCGAAAGGGTAAACATAAATACAGAACAGAATTTCCACTCAAGCACACAGAGCGATGTCCGGCTTCAAAGTAAGCGTCTGGTCAAGCTTGTTTGAGTGTGTTATGCCTGTCGGTGAGCTCGAAGCTCTGTAGCGATGGGCCAAGAGACTGTGTATTTTGGCCGATTACTATCAGGAGGTTTTACGTGACGGCTTATTGTTGCCTATTTGCACGACTGGGAGTGCTTAAATTGCCTCCCTTTTATTCTTCCAACCGAGTATTGAACACTCGGTGCCCTCGTTAAAGGCTTACCCGTGCCTGGTACCCTTCCGCTGTTGGGACCACGAGGATCCATAACATCTGCTAGCTTTGCTCGTGCTAGTAGCGTGTTCTTATTTTTACTGGTTGGCCTATATAAGTAGTTTACAAGGTCCAGTTTGGCCCGGTGCAAGGGCAGAACTGGGGTCTTCAGGTCTGCCCGAACGATCGTTTACTATCCTAGTAGACGTATTGTTGTGGGAACGGCCTAACGTCATTTGTTGCTAGAGTTCATGTGGCAATTCCAACACCACACCAGGGCCCTTCCAACGACAGAGTCGGCAAGATAAACTCCTCTCGAGGATCTTTAAGTGCAGTTGATCCGCGTTCTTCTCGTAGAGGTCTGAGATCTTCTTAGTTAGCTACTCCTTCAACCGCGAATCGGAGGGAGCAACGAGACGCTCAAGTAGCTCTTCGGTCCTGGTTAGGAAGTCTTGGAGCTTAGTAGCGGGCGGGGAGTAGAAGAGTCGTACTTCGACTCTTCTTCCCGCTTTGACTCGCTAACACCGTCCTGAACAGCTGCTGCTGATGCGTACTACTGCGACCGACTGGACGCATATCCTTCGCCAATACATCCTTCACACCAGCCGCCTTTGCCTGAAGCTTCAATCTTTACGAGAAAGTATACTGCTCGCCTCACCACGGCACGCCAAGGGTTTGGTACGGTTCCTCGAGAGACCATCAAATCGTACTCGGCTCGGCTGAGGTCAGAGGGCCTCTCTGGAGAACCTTCCAGGGCCAGTGCGATATTATCTTCCACTACTGAGGGGTCCATGGGACACACTTCTCCCCGCTGAGGAGGTATCTTCAACCCCGGGAAGTGTCCTATCTTCTTAGGCACATCCTGCCACGAGAACCTCTTCGTCGAAGTCCCGCCTCCTTCGTCTCGGTAATCCGAGTCGCCCGATGTCACTGAGTTGATCAGGACCGGCGATTCCTCTTTGAAGTTACGGTTGGCGCGCTTCGCTTCATCGGACGAGGCCAGTGTCTTTTGGAACCACTCCAGAGTACGTTGAAGTAGACAGTCGACCAGGGAAGTATTTCGAGTCCTCGCTGTGGTTCTCTTCTGGGATGTCGAGTAGGACACTCAATTCGGCAATAGGTAACTCATTCGACTGCTCCGCGTTTTCGATCAACCTGCGCTTTAGTCTACCTCATCAAGAGGGAACAGTCGGTCTTCGAGTTCTCTGTCATATTCTTCCTTCTCTTCGGCCAGCTCAGATGGCCTCCGTACTCCAAAGCGTCCAGTTCTTCCTCGGAGAACACCCTCGCGAATGCAGGCCCCTTCCCGGGTTTATCCTTTATAGGACTAGGAAGGGCGGTCCTCAGCGTCCTCTCCGGAGGAGCCGTTTCTTTCGGGAGGGGTCACGTCATTCTCCCTCCCTCTTGGTTGCATCCTCGAGACTGGGACACTTGCTTCCGTAGTTCCACACTCTTCTCGGGGCGGGCTTTCGAGTACCTCTGTCACGTCTAGGGGTAAATTATTTTGTAGCAGGTGGTCTTCGGACTCACCATTCTCCTCATCAAGCTCTAGTACACTCGAACCCACACTCTCGTGGTTGGTTGGCGTCGTCGGGCAATCACATTCCGTCGAGGACGCCCAGGGTCGCGGCCCCTCTGCTTCCCCTTCCTTGATTAATTCTCCTCTCACTGTTTCACTTTCACTCTCTTGGTCTTCTCTCGTAAGCACTCCTTGGTTTGCACTCCAACGCTCGTCAATGTTCGCGGCTATCGAGAGACCGTCCCATACGGGTCCCGAACCTTCCTCCGTCACAAACGCTTCTTGTTCCATCCTCCAACTGCCGACCGCATTTGGGACCACCGACAGACCGTTCCCCACGGGCTCAGCACCCCCATTCACAAGCGGTAGTTGATCCTCAGTTCTCGTCATATACTCGTCAATCACAGTCGTTTCATTTTCTTCCAGCAAGGCGACACTCGTTTTACCCACAACAGGACACAATTCATACCTCTCGGTCGACTCCTCCGCGCAGGTCATAGTGTTCCCATTTGTGTCGATCCATAGACAAGAGGAAGAAGCGACACTCCCTTCCCCTCCCTCTCGCCCCCATCACTGCTGGTTGGGCGCTTGTCCCTGGACGGGTACCGTCGCCGTCGCGGCAGGAGCACCGAATCTCTTCAGCGACGTCTTCAGAGGACACTCAGCGAGCATGTGACCCGGTACATCACACAAGAAGCACTTGCGACCGTTCCTCGGCGGGTTGTTTCGGAACACGCTAGGAGGATCACGCTCACACTCAGCGCAGATGTGACCCACTTTCTTGCAGTGAGGACACACGTGGCTTTGCTGCGCCGACAGTGAATCCGACTACACCCCAGAGTGTGACAACGGCCACAGACGAGAAGACCATCTTGAGTGTGCAAGTCCGGTCCTAGACGAACACCTCTTATAGCCGTAATAGGAAGCGTTCCATTAGGTTGATACTGCTGGAAAGCACTCTGCTCAGGAGGAGTGCAAGCTGCAGTCACATTCATAGCAGGAGTAGCAGAGGCAGCAGCCATAGGACGCTCCATCAACTGCTGTTGTTGTTGAGCGAGCAGATCCTACGTCTGCGGCATCATGTTCATCATGCGTTCGAGGACAGCGTTCTCGTGGGAAGCTCTAGGGGACGGAACATTATCGAACTCGGAGTCATCTTCGACTGGGCGATGCATATTCTTGGGGAGCAAGATGGCCACAGCCGCAGGGATGGAGTCAATCACGGTCGTGGTGAGAGCGTTTATCCAATCCCTGTTCCGAAGTCCCGACAAGAAGTACTGGTAGCGCATTTGAGGATCGTAGCACTGGGCATCATCGCAGAGGCTCGAAATCACGTCACCCCACACTTCGGCGGACATTCCCCGGGGTCGCTTAGTACTCGACCAGTTGCAACGGGGGCTGACTGATGAACTGGCTTTGAAACCGAGTCCTCAGGGTTTCAAAGCTGTCGATGCGAGAGTACACCCACCTGTCTTCACCGGCCTTGCCCGTCAAGCACTCACGGAAAGCACTAAGTCGGAGGGGTTCATCCAGTCCTATAGTAGCACGTTCAAAGGCTTCCCAGAATGATCGAGCCTTTTCCACTGACGCTCCTTCCGAGTAGAACGGTTGAATCATACGAATAGCGTTACGGATGTTAGTAGGCATACCGTACTGGCCAACAGTCGTCGAAGGGTGTTACCATACGTCGGGGAGGCGTAGTAGGAGTTACTTCCATAGCCACCATACGCAAGACCCTGATGCGTTCCGACAGAGGCCGTAGCTCCTCCGTTTCCGCGGGGAGCTCCGGTAGCCCGAGTAGGGCCGGTTCCGTACGCGATCCCACTTGTAGTCGAAGCTCTAGACCCGGGAGCCTACGTAGGGGCTCGTGCTGTAGGAGCTGATGCCTGGGTAGGAGTACTCAGTGGTGCTTGAGCCATCGCGGCTTGAGCGTTCCCTACTCCACCTTGTAGGTCGCCAGTCGGCTGGAGACCCCAAGGAGGTGCGTTAGTGGTTCCCGGAGGAACACTCGCAGGAGAAGTACTTCCACTGTTCTCAGGGACATTCGGTAGAGAGAAGAACGGGTTGAAGTCTTGCCCATACGCCGTAGTCGGGGTCCGGATAGGGAAACCTTGGTACGACGGGATCGCAGTCTTCACCCGAGTCGTTAGCGGGGGAGTCCCTAAGTGACCGTTCCCATCGGTTCTCTCCATAGCCGCCGCTATCGCCGGGGGGGGGGGGGGGGGGGGGGGGGGGGGGCACAGATCCCAACCAGTTGAGGGGGTTAAAGCCAGCCTTGCACCGTACCTCGACCGCCTCCGCCGTCTAGGGTTATCATT
Organism: Phytophthora betacei; assembly: GCA_011320135.1. Taxonomy (NCBI): domain Eukaryota; phylum Oomycota; class Peronosporomycetes; order Peronosporales; family Peronosporaceae; genus Phytophthora; species Phytophthora betacei. Next base: position 103,955 of record JAANHX010000358.1, read on the forward strand.
GGGCCCAACGCTTCCGTAGTTAAGATCGAAGGGACCCCGGAGCCCGAAACGTCCGCGGGTGGCTCAATCCCAGTGCTCGAGCTGTTCCCTCCAAGTCGGTTGGCGGCTTGGTGTAGGATGTTTTGTAGGTTTTGGAGGGGTTGCGTAGTTGACAGACTGGGTCGCGTCCTTGAAGGTAGACTCCCAGTCTGACCTTCTCCATCTCTGGAGGTGTTGCCCACGTTTTCTCCGGTGTTCGTAGATGCCATCTCGTTCGTGTAGTAGCTTCCTTCTTGCGTCCTCAGCGAGTCTTTACTTGAATCGAGAAATTCTCCAGCGAACAGACTACCCTACTTCTCCACCAAATGTCGTATACCTCCACCTCCAAGGGTCGGGTAATCCGCGGCTGCTTAGGGAGTACGGTTTCGCTCAGTGGCCGGAACGGTAGATAAGAACACTTAAAGTGAATAACAATTTCTTTATTGACTTGGCTTCCACTTGAGTAGAAGGTGGGAAATATAAGACTGAGAGCTAACTGGAAGAGAGGTCTAACACCTTCCCTTCCTCACATACACTACACCACTTCTCTTACACTTGAACTAAGAGTTCGCCCCACCTGCCATCCGCCCTCGTGGGACAACAGGGAGCTCTGGGAAGGGACCCGATTGCGCTAGGCGCCTTAGTCGCACGTCGAACGAGTCTCAATGCTCCCGGACCACTCTATAGGGTCACTCTAACGGGCTCGGCCTGGGGCACGCGAGCCGCCGAGTTCAACGGGTACCATCCTGACGGGACGGCAGGGCGAGGAGTAGCCACAGGACCTCGAGTCATCCCTTCAGGACGCACTACTCCTGGAATGCCCCCCTCGTTCCCGGATACGGGACAAAAAACAAGTACTTCTCTGTCCCACCAATTTATAAGGATTTCGTTTTGTGTGTCATACACGAAATATGCTACAATGATCCCATTGGCTGATACCATGCTTCTTTCAATGGTTTGATGACATTTTCCTCTGATTTGATACATATCGACTTAACAACCAGTAAAACCTCATGTATTAATAATTGAGCGCCTAGTGGCGAGTGTTACACACGTCGATCGTGATTATGCTGATGTGTACATGTATAGGATCGCCATATCGGAATGAGCATTTACTGCAAGTTTTGGAAAATTTCGCTATTTAACCCACGAGTTCCGAAAAATAACATAAGGCCTTTTTATATGAGCCCACATTCACGACGTTTCCGGTACCTTTAAGAAGCTACAAAAAATAAAGCCAATAACACGCTGACTCAAGCTTTCGAAAAAGGGTACTTAGACCTCACATTGGCTCAAAAACCCAAAATCTCTAAAGGACAGAGAAGTACTACATGTAATAATAGAACTAAACCTAAACTACCGCCGCGTAGCGGCGGGCTCGGCTAGTTTACTACTAAAAGTAAGTACTAGTAGTATTGCTGCAAATAATGTTATGGTCAATGTACATTCGGAGGCCCTGCTGCTACGTTATCCGGAGCTTTCCTCGCAGTGTTGTTTGTAAATTGCTGAACGACACCAGCCCGCTTTCAATTGTGTCCTACTAAGGTTAGCTTTCATGACCAACATATCGACTAATGTTGCAGGATCTCAAACGCTCCTGCATCCTCAAAACACAGTTCTTACGAACTGCGAATTCATGAACTTCGAGCATATTTAGATAGCGTTCCTTAACTCAAAAAGTGACCGAGCTATGCCCCAAAAAGTTAGTGGTCATAATAACCTGGCGCGCAGTGTAGCTTATTCGTCACTCTACTTTGCGTTGGGGTCAATGTGGGTTGCGGCTTCCTCAGCGAGTTCCAGTGCATTTTCCACAAAAAAAGCTTTGTCAAATGCCACTTCCTCCAGCACGCCATCCTCGTAGCTGGCCTTGTACGTCGTGAGCAGCTGCTCATCATTCTTGCGGGCTAGTGACTTGAGCATTTTAAGAGCCTTCTCGTTTTCAAAACGTCCCTCCTTGTGAAGCTTGTTCAGCATGCGCAAGACGTCACTGGACACGGCACTTTCAGTGGGAGGAACAGCAGAAGGCGTTGTTGCAACTTCAGGTTCGGTCGCTTGAGTTGCACCTGTCAGTTCAGCGAAGACATCATACATAAAGAAACCAGCACGCTAAGTTCGGAGCCACCAACCCGATCTACATACGCACGCTTAGTGCCTAGGTACCTTCGATGCAACGCGGATTTTTCTTCAATATCTTCACGAACGGCTCAATGTCCCCCGCTGTGGGCACAATAATGGCCAGCGGCTGGCCTGGAGCAACGTTGCTGGAGCCCTCATTCACCACTGAAATCACGAAACATCAACGAAGAGAAAGACGAACACACACACGCATCAGTCCCGGTCGGAACTTACCGAAGCTGGAGTTTATTCCACTCACATAAGCGTGCGACGAATCCATCGTCACCAGACTCGAGCTGGAAGCACAGGTCCGGCGTGTCAATCTACCAATCCAACAGCAGTAGCAGTAGCAGAGCCCCGTAAGTTCTTAGCTCTGGCAGCTTTCTGGATTGTCGTACCTCGCACATGTGCGTGCCATCCGTCACAGCCGCCCCCTCCTGCACGTACCACTTCGTCAGCGTCGTGTCCCCGGCACCACTACCCACTTCCTGCGTCAATCAAATATTATCCGTGAGAACTTCGCATAAAACCTCGTCCCTTGCTACACAGTAAACGCCATGCACCTTGAAGTCCAGATCCGGCATTCGAAACTTGATGTGACTGGGTAAGTCCACTTCCTTGTGCTTCTCCTCGCTCGGCGGAACTCCGCTATCCATGGAGAAGAGAGCGGTTGAATGCAGTACATTCGCTAGCGTGCGTCTCGCAGTCAGTGCCACTCTTCGGTGGCCGTGCGCCGCCAGAGCCCGAGACGACAGCATCATGTCAGATGCCAACAATTGGTTACTCTAAGTGAATCTTGGCTACCGGTACTTATTTTACTGTTTTTTCTACAGAAAGTACTCGAAGGACCGGTTAAAACCATGTGAGCCACCTTAAAAAAGTGCGAAACATGTTTTTCTGTGTGCCACACCGTTTAGCTTGGGTGGTGGCTGCATCACCACCAATCGCCGCCTTATTTTCCACCCACCTCTTGGAAGCTACTATCATTGGAATTCTCCGCGAGAAACGAAAGGAAGAAGCATGAGGTGAGTCTTGATAGCGCTCGTGGCCGCGTACAGCATGCTGAGATGCAGCTCACGCCGGCCATACAGATGCAGCACAGCGTACTAACCACTTTCTACTGCATCGTTACCTTGTCTCAGCAACACCAGCATTGAAAACGCGACCACGCTGAACCTGTCCCTCCGCCTACGTGGTGGTGGTAAGGTCCACGGCTCGCTGGCACGTGCCGGTAAGGTGAAGGGCCAGACCCCCAAGGTCCCCAAGCAGGAGGACTCGAAGAAGGCGCTTACGGGCCGTGCCAAGAAGCGCTGGCAGTACAACCGTCGCTTCGTCAACGTCGTGGCAGGTATGGGCGGCAAGAAGCTTGGCCCCAACTCGAACGCTGCCAAGCAGTAAACAGGCAGCCAGTAGGCTGGACACAGTCAGTGGAGATCGGCGACGTGATGAGCCGAGTGTGTGGCATCGATGCAGGTTTGGCAGGCTTCCCGTCTCTCTCGACTGTGGGCACCATCCCTTTCAGGCAGTGGTGGTGTCAGCTTCTCTTCTGTGGCGCCTTGCGATCCAGCTGTCTTGGTGGCGGTCGTTGGCGTAGATTCCTCGGGAGCTTTACGGCTCCGGTGCTTTCGCATATTCCAAAATCAACCGTATGCTAAATCTAACGCTCAGGTGTCGCTTTTTTGGTCTCGTGCAATCCGTCGTTGACCCTGCTTGCATCTTGTGTAGTAGTGTAGCCTTGTGTGAACTGATCGTCTACCACCTGCAATCGTCACATTCTTTGTTCCTAAAGTTACTTTTCGACATGCTGCTGCTGTTACTTCCAACCTGCCATGCGACGATGTCTAAATGGAGTGCTTTGGTGAGTGCCCTCTTTCCGGAGTACTACAGTACAAGTTTAGGTCATGTACAGCGATGACTCAGTTGCATCCGAGGTGGAGTCTGAGGTTGAGAATGTCTACGGCGATGGCGGCAGTGTAGTTGCTAGCGAAATTGCCGAGAGTGGTGATGTCCTCAAGCCATCACCGGTGTTGAAGCAGCAGCACAAGCGTAGCAAACCTGCAATCTATGACGCGTACGAGGCAAACGATGATGACTACAGTGCCGAAGACTTCGAAGACGATTTTGAAGAGGACGAAGTCGAAACTTCTGCCATCCATCCCGTCCAGGCATCGTCGCCCACTCGCTCAGTCACAAGCAACACTCGCCGCTCAGCAGTAGTTTCTGATGACATGTCGGGATACGACTACGAGTATGGTGAAACCTCTTTCGAAGAAGAAAGTCGTCGCTCGCAGAGTCAGCGCAGCTTGAGGCAAAGTAATCGCGTCGTGGATCTCTCAGTTCGCGCGGCATCATTTTCATTCCACCCAGCACAACCAACATCAGAAAGCAACAAAGACCTCACACAAATCAATGATGTGCTCGCTCCGGACGTTCATTCACCTGTGGCAAGTGCCAAGGTTTTTACAAGACCCACTTCGCAAGTGCTCGCATCGGTTGCGGTAGAAGAAGCTGAGGCTATTGCTGCCATGCAGAGCAAGCAATTTTCGTTGCTTTTACGTGAAATGGAGAGTAAGTTCGAGGACGAGATCGATAATCTACGCGAGAAGAATGCTTTGCTCACATGGAAGGAGCGCGATCTGAAGGCATCACTGCGGCGAGCGAAGGAGGAGCTCACGATGCGCAAGGCACGCATCGAGAAAAAGCGTCGGCGTGCAGCTGACAGGCGGCGGGAACACGAGCGAGCAGCAGAACGTGTGCAGCAGGAGCTCGTGGCTGCTCAGTCTTTCATCGTGGAGCGAGATCGTCGAATCGAGAAACTGCAACTCGACCTTGTCGAATTGCGAGGATTACTTCAGAACGTGGAGCGAGAGAAGCATGAGGCGGGGGGAGCGCAACATTTCACTTGCTGAAAAGCTTCAAGCAGCACTTGGAGACTTTCATCAGCTCACATGCAGCTTCGAACACGCAGTCAACGCCAAACTGGCCTGCGAGCAGCGTATCGAAGAACTGAAAGGGATGCATCGAGTACAACTTGAAGTGATAGAGCATAAATGTCAAGTCGATGTGGACGCTGCTCGTCGAGCACATGCCGATGAGGTTGCAGCGCGCGTAACTGAACGACAAACGCTACCAGAAGCTCACAAACGTGTCGTGGAGGCGGAGAAAGAACGCTATGAGATGCTGGAGACTGCCTTGAACAATCAGATTCATGAGCTGGAGTCTCGTACAGCCCAGGATACTTTGGCACACGCTGCGGAACTTGCACGGGCTATTGAAGCTAAGCACCGGGCTGAACAGCGGGCAGACAGACGGATACAAGATGAGGTAGACCGGGTACGAGTATGTCCTGGTAATTTGCAATAGTCAACCAGCTTTCTCTAACTCGTTGATTGGTAACCAATGTACTTAAAGATTGCACGCGAGCGCGAAGCTGTAGATGAGCAACGACGCGAGCTGTTGGTATCAATGGCTCGCACAAATGCTCGCTTCGACGAGGAACGAGGCAAAATGGAGGCACGGAGTTGCGAGCTGGACGCGCGGCGGCGTGAGCTCGCAGGCGAGCGCGCTGAGCTCGAGGCTCGTATCGGATACATTGAGCAACGCATACGACGTCTGGAAGAAGATGAGGCGCTCGTCGAGAGGCGCCGCACAGAGCTAGCCGCTGTCGGGCGAAAAACGTTGGTGGAGTCGCACGCTCTCGCCCGACGTGTGCAGGAGTTTGCCGACGTCACCGAAGAGCGCGATAAGTTGCGCTCTCTCGTGAAGGTTCTGACGGAACGTTCAGAGCGAAGTGAGCAGCGTGCAATGATGCTGGAGCAGGATCGTGAGAAGTTGGAGACTGCCGCGCATGAGCTTCAGCAGGAGCGATTGCTGGTTGCCAAGCAGCACATGCAATCGCGCTACTTTTTAAACGGGGCGCGCAAGCTCGAGAGTATGCTACATCAGAAGCACTGCGTCATGGAAGCGGCAAACAACAGCTCTCCAGCGCGTTCCAAACCGTCTTCAACAACAAGCAACCAATATGAACCAGTGCTCGAAAAAATATATTAATATATTACATGTTTAATCAAAGAGAGTGAGTACCGTAGTCGTGATGTCGAGACCAAATACTTACCCTAACCCAGTGACCATATCCGCCGTGGCGTATAGCGTATACCGCATTTCGCATGTAGAGAGCTACCCCATTGGTGATAGGTTTAGGGAATAATTCAAGGTATACCCAAAAACAAACGTGCAACCCAAAAAAAGAGCAATTGTACCAAATTTTAGTCACACCACTGCTTCCTCTTGGATGTCACTACCGGTAAACTCGAAGTCCTGCTCTTCTTCTACGGTTGGACCTTCAAGCAGAGATAGCCTCTCTAGATCCACAATAAGATCGGCCGATGCGATGCAGTTGGGGCTTGGTAGCAGCCCACTAGCGCGAAACCCGTTTGCTATCGTGTCTGATGAGAGCTGGTTCCACGCTTGTAGCACCCAGCCACACATTTTTGTGCGGTCAGGCTTCTTCAATTTGAACACCTGGCCTGGTGCTCGCGGGGCTCTAATTTGCGCTTGCATGTCTTCGTGCCAATATTTCCGTAGTCTGCTCTTGAGTGGGAAGCTCCACGCGACGTTCTCAGTCAACATCATCGTAGACACGGGGTGGGGGGTGGGGGGTGGGGGTGGGTGGGGGGGGGGGGGGGGGAATACCATCACCACGGAGCTCTTTGACCCATTCGGCGATTTCGGACTCGCTGGCTTGCGACAGGATTGTCCCCACGCCCACATTTCGCACCTTCCTATGCTCACCCTTACCTTCAGCTAGAGCAGCCTCTAAGCTGGCACGACTGCGTGCCCAGCGGTAGATAGTCGCTCGAGTTGTAGGCAGAGGAAGCAAGGTTAGGATAAAAGTGTGATATTGTGGTTCTCATCTGTGAGCCCGCTAGATGATCTAGAACAGTCAGCTTCTTTTGAACAGACTCTGCAGTGATCTTGTATTGCTGGGCATGTCGGCCTGCACCACCGCGGCTTGGTCTTCCCTTCGGGTGCTGGCGCGCCATTGAAACTGGTGGCTTATCTTTTGTGAAAAATACACCGGTATACCGGTAAAATAGATGTGTAGCTCTCCACATGCGATCTCACGCGGTTAAACAGAATGCCTAGTGATTGGTTAATAATAGAGTGTAGCTCATAAGCAGCTGCAGCTCTCTACATGCGAAATGCGGTAGCTAGTTTTCTCCCTCCGACTGACCACTCATTTAGCCAGCATCGCCATGCCAGTCGACATGGGGCGTACGAAAGCGCTTGTAAGAGAGCCTGATAAGGGTGGTATGGGTAGCGACGGTGTATTATCCGATGCGCGAAGTGTGTCCGCGGCCGAGAGTGACGAGGAATGGGTCGACACATCCAGCGCCACCAGCTCGCGCTCATCACCTTCTAAAAAGAGTCGTTCTGAGAGATCACAGCCTCTGCAGACAGCTTCGCGCGGCGAGAGCGAGGAAAGGGTGGTTGCCATTGCACCCTCCCCAGACAGAACATAATTTACATCGTGGGAAGAGCTGGAGGACTACCTGGGAGAGTACGAGCGAAGCACTTTCCAGGTTTGCAAACAACATTTCACTAATCTGTACGTATTGGTCGCTAACCGGTTGTATATTTTAGAGCTTTCGTATCCGTACCAACAACAAAGTGGCAAACCGGAACAAGAAGATTCAAACGAGCGGTTCTAGTGCTCCGCTCGCTCCTAAAGAATGGGTAAATTATGCGAAGGCGTATGTTTGTACGCACGCAAGCCGCGCGGCCAAGGCAAGAGGAAGAGGCAGCAGTCCCGTGCACTGATGCGCAACGCGCAGGTAAGAGATCGATCTCCAGTTGGTTTCCAGTTGGGCTACAGTTGGACCCCGGTTGGGCTGCGGTTGCCCAGTTGGGCTACTGTTGTCCAGAGGGGCCTCAGTTTGGCTCCAGTTGGGTTGGGTTAGTCAAATGGAAAACGTATGCGGGCAAGTCGGCCTAATCGGTGTACTATGTGTACAGTATATTACAGATCAATGCCTGTGTCCAAGTGGTGGATGGCCGTGAACCAATTTTTATCTTGCGGATCACTTCGTTGCGACCGGAACACAGTCATACACTCAATAAGCGGGCTTTCGGCTAGTATTCTCACAATCGGACCTCGTTGGAATCAAATGTTGTGAGAACTGTAAACGAGTTGCGGAAAGCAGGGCCCCCAAAGAAAGATTCAGATCTACATCCAAGAAAACGCTTCATCCAACCCACGATCCAGGTCGTGCACAACTTGGTGCGAAAGCTCAAGAAGCAAGATTATACCGCGCCGACAAGTGCCAAACGGCTAAAGCAATGGATGACCAAGTTCTCTGAACAAGAAGGAAATATTGGTCGTATATTTGTCGATACTGTTGCGGATTATACTGATCTACACTATGGCACTTGAAGTTTGTATTGTGTGAGACAATGGGTACAGAGAGAGGGATTGGAGCGAGGGGGCTCAGTTGAGAATTTGCAGTTGAGAATTTGCTGCTAATATACCCAGTGCCTAAAGGTGGCTTTTGCCGCCCAGTGTGTGTCTGCTCTTCCTACACTGCGTGTGCGCCTAGGAGGGATTTACAGTTCCCAACTGATACGATACAAGAGAAGGTATGATTCATATGAAGTTATTATAAAAATTGAGTGAACAGCTACCTTACTTGTTTATAATTCGTAGCGTATTGCGACTTGCATTACACTTCAGACGAAGCATATGCGTGAGCTGTTCCACTTGTTTCCAGAAGTGCTGATGATCGACGCGACCCACGGCACCAATGCACCCAAATACAAAGTGTTCTCCATCATGGCCCACGATGCGTTCGGCAAACGACAGTTTGTACAACACTCAATCGTTCAGAACGAGCGATACCCAACACTGTTGACAGCATTGGAAGAGTTCAAACGCAACAACCCTTGTTGGATTCGAGTGAAGTGCATCCTGATAGACAAGGACTTCACTGAGATTTCTGTATTGAAGGAAGTGTTTCCTGATGCACTGGTGCTGCTTTGCCAGTTTCATGTGATAAAGTTTTTGCGAGAAGCAATTTCGTCGTCGGAGTATGTATTTTCGTCGTGGCAAAAGCAGCGGCTAAAAGGACTTGTGAACCTGGTGGTGTATGCACGAAATGAGAGAGTTTTTATTTTTAAAGTATTGCAAATATATGAGGCATATTATGACAATCAGCCGTGGCAGTGCACCCGCACAAGATTTGTCGGCTGAGCTGGGTACAGAGGACAATGCCCAGGGTGCCACAATGGCCCCGTTCGTCGGTCACCACCTCCCACCCCATACAATGTTGATACGTTCATGTACACTAGACACGATCATTACGATACATAGTACTAGACTTCAGTAAACTAAGGCGTGCGTTGTCGTATACCTGCTCCTTCAAGGGTCGGGTAGTCCGCGGCTGTTCAGGGAGTACGGTCTCGTTCTGTGGCCGGAACGGTACTTAAAATGAATATAAGCTTGTTTATTGACTTGGCTTCCTCTTGAGTAAAAGGAGGGATATATAAGACTGAGAGCTAACCGGAAGAGAGGTCTAATACCTTCCCTTCCCTTCCTCACATACACTACACCAGTTCTCTTACACTTGAACGAAGGGTTCACTCCACCTGCCGTCCGCCCTCGTGGAACAACAGGGAGCTCTGGGAAGGGACCCAATTGCGCTAGGCGCCTTAGTCCCACGTCGAACGAGTCTCAATGTTCCCAGACCACTCTATAGGGTCACTCTAACAGGCTCGGCTTGGGGCACGCGAGCCGCCGAGCTCAACGGGTACCTTCCTGACGGGACGGCAGGGCGAGGAGTAACCAGAGGACCTCGAGTCATCCCTTCAGGACGCACCGCTCGTGGAATGCCCCCCTCATCCCCGGGTACGGGACATCCTCCCGACTTGTCGTTTGCCGTCCTCGGCGAACGGACCCCCCCCCCCCCGCACTCTCGTTAAGTTCACCATAGTAACCCTGTCATTAGTCGCTTTGATAGGTATGTCGGACTGGAATGCCTCAGAGTAGTCCTCGGTACAGTCATCTATGAAGTCAGGGTCGGCGGCCTGAAAGTCATATAATACCTCGACGTCGTCGTCGACCCGTAGACGTTCGATGTTCCGAGCTTCGGCAACACTGCACTTAGAAGCGTTCCGGCGAGTAATTGTAAGCGCTAGCTCAACCAATACTTTAGGGGAGACGGTCCGTAGAGAGCTTCCTTCGTCATACTGACGGCAAGCGTGTGATATCACTCCAGCGATTACCACGATGAGTATGTCGGCGAGACCTCAGCCGGTCCACTCAAGGCAGTAGTTGGGGGTCAGTAGGAATAATAGTACGGCCCCAACCCCCGCAGGTCCCAAGAGCACGAACTCCACCAGATCAAACACGTTGACCGGTACGTACAGTAGCAGGGAAAGGCATAGTAGTACCAACCAGCAGACAGCCTCTACCACTCCGTGCAGGCGCATCCAGGTAGCCTTGGAAGCGTCCCAGAAAGCGTACCAATAGCGTACGCTCGAATCTCGAGTACGGAGGAGGACTTCAGGAATGTAGTTCGAGAAAGTCACCTTGTCGGCGATCCACCAACTCCGCAGCATCCGTCCATAGCGACCATACTTCTCTTCTCCTTTAAGCAGAACGATGGGAGGCACAGCGAAAAGCGCACTCCACACTCCATACGCGTAGGTAGCACGTTGGAGCTGTCGAAGTTCGCCCGCTTGAAGCACGTCTCGGTATAAGGAAGCACAGTCGCCTCAAATATCGCAGTTCATCTTGACAACACGCCACACTTGGACTAGGAACTCCCAGGTAACGTTCCGTAGAGGAGTCGTTAGGACCCAGACCGTTACGACTCCTACGTACACGGGCCACAGCTCCCAGCGGGCGTACTCGTAGAAAACACTCGTTTGAGGTTCCATTGTAGGAGAGAACACTCAGCAAATAAGAAACTGAGTGCACACGGTATGACTCTTCTCAAAGTTGGTCGATCCCCGTCCATCTTAGTCTTTAAACATCAATCAAGTCACGTTGTTGGGAAAGGAGGACACCGGTTCTTCGTCTCTTGCGAGAGTCCATCTTGTACCCAATACGCAGTTTTCACACGAATTTTCGGAGAGACAGAACGGGAGGCCCGGGTACCGACGGTCAGTCTTTCGGCTCATTCGGCAATTTTGCATCGGTCCCAGACGCTTCCCCAAGCACCCTTCCCCCTCGCCACCACACCGTTATGGGCACTTCGCGCGGCAATGCGCCCCGCAAACTTAAAGCCGTCTGGAACGTCGAGTCGTCCGATTCCGACGGTTCTTCCCACGATGATACTCAGGCCGACGAGCGCTTTTGGGTCATCATGCACGACATCCTCGCCGCGAACGCAAGCTCCATCGGCTTCAAGCTGCTGGACGACATCGCTGCGGCAATCCTGGACGACACGGGGAAGGCCGCGGACGCTTTGACGGGACCTATAGTGATCATGCCCAAACCGTCTCGTCAACCTACTCGCGGAAAGCCGCCTCGGCACCCACGCTTTACGCAGGACGGTCGATTCCCGCTCAAGAGCGCCAGTTCCGGCTCAATGAAGAAGAAGACGGTAACGGAGAGTCCTCACTCCGGTAAGAAGCGTCAGAGTCACCCCTGGTCGTCGTATGTGTTACCGTTCAAGCTGTCGGACACGACTCCTTCCCCAATTGTCGACGATCTGAAGAGGATTTACTACGAAGCGGCCGAGCTTGGTCAAGAGCCGTACCAGCTAGCCTACCCGTGGCCGGGTTCTCACTTGTGGTACAGCCCGCAAGAGTATCCTCACGTACACGCTTCTAACTGGCGTTTCCGGAATGAGAACCGTTCCAAGTTCTGGGACTGGCAGACAAACGTCCCGTTGAAGACTTCCAACGCCCAGACTCAGCGTCGCAAGGCCAAGATGGCGGCGGTGGTCGCGCGCGTCTGGTTTCTGAGCATCTGCATCGAGACTTGGGGCTACTTCGGCTTTCTCCGATTGTTCGAGAGCTGCGCTCACCGACGTCGTCTCATGTGGATGGGGGGGGGGGGGGGGGGGGGGGGGGGGGGGGGCAGCCGGGTCGCAACGCTCCAGACGCCAAGTTTTATAACGGTACGGTTATCGACAACATTTCCAAGCTCTACTCGCGTGACTCGGGAGCGTACTCGCGTAAAGTGAAGAGCGCTCTTAAACCGTTCCGTATCGATGAGGGAGGCTTCACGACCATCACATAGTTGTTGGAGCACACCGGGGCCCTTGACCCGAACAGTTCGAAGCCGGACAGTCAGCTCACGGACCAGGCTCTAGCGCTCATTCTACTAGACATTAAGTCGAAAGAGAACCATGAGCCCCATTGAGTGGGAGGCCGGTCGAAAGGGGTCTGGCATGCGTTAGGCCACTGTCCGCGTCTCCAGAAGATGTCGGCTAAGCTCTCACGCGAACGGGAAGGAGGAGCTCTTCGGACACCCAAGGTAACTCGTCTCGACTCGTCCGAAGCGAACTCCGCGGGACATGCGGCTTACGAACGTACCGACGGTACTTACACGGCGGTCTGGGAGGAAGCGAGTGAGGAAGAGTCAGCTTACGAAGAAGACGAAGCCGAGAGTGACTCCGAAGACCTCCGCCCCGTTAAGAAAATGCTGCGCCTGTCTTCAACTTCGAATGAGAGCTCTGAGGACGACAAGCGTCCCGATAAGCGTCTGCAGCTCTCCCGTAAGCCTCTGAAGTCGAAAGTGCGCGCAAAACGTTCCCGTTTTCCGTCACGTAGTTCCTCTTTCCTGAAGAAGTCTCGAGTTAGCCCGGCGCGCAAGCGGGCCCCTTCACCACCACGATCTAAAGGCATGCTCAAAGCGCGCGCCGCGTCGCTAAGACGTTCGGTTTCTCCTCCGCGGTCACGATCGAGAACACCGATGCGCAAGAAGTCTCGGCGGTCACGCTCGGAGGAGCGTTCGGCTTCTCGTTCGAAATCTCCGACTAGGTCTTCGGCCACTAAGGTGAGTAAGGAGCCTCGGCGTGACAGGACGCGATCACCCTCACACGCGAAGGGACACAAAGCCACCCCCGACAAGCACACTGAAATCACCACAACGACTCATTCGCCAGTCACAACGTCGCGGGACGGTACTCGCAAGCGTTCGCAGTCGCGCTCAGCGTCTTCGTCGAAGAAGGTAGCGTCCCCAAAGAGACGTTCGGCCTCGCGGTCTCCGTCAGCACCTAGGAAGTCGAGCTCCCCGGGAGAGCGTTCCGCCCCCATCTCGCCGGCGAAAGAATCCGACAAAGCAGCCTAACGTAAGGCCACCAAGAAGTTAGTGATCCATAAGAGCGTTGTCCGAATAGAAAAAGTGATTAATTTTCCCCCGACAACTTTTTTCTGCGAAGAAAAAAATGAGGCCAAACAAATCGTCGCATGTCCAAGTGAGAAATTGGCTCCGCCAAATTTATTCCACCAAACCTATTTAAATTCATACCATCATTTTGATAGGTTGTTTCCCTTGCACTTCAATTCCGCACGCGCATTGCTGAAAGAAGACGGCCAGCTGGAGCACGCTATGTCTACGCAGGAGTGCAGCAACGCTTTGGCAAGTGAAGAGACCCCTCCGATTGCAGGCTTATCTGAAAGACTCGTGGTGATCCGTGGGAAGGAAATGGATCCAGTGCTGTGGTCTGAAGCCTCCAGCATCGAAAGCGGGGAAGACTCTCAGCAATCGTCAAGCGAAGCTACTGAAGCCCCACCGACAAAGAAAGCTCGACTGGCCTCCGATCAAGTTAACGTGAGAGCATCACGTACGAGCATCCCGACCAAGAAGAAGGCTGTTTCCAAGAAGAAGACCGCCCACAAGAAGACGAAGAAGGCAGCTCCCAAGAAGAGCGCTCCTGCTAAGAAGACATCCGCTCCGAAGAAATCTAAGACCCCTGCCCCACCGATGCGCTGGACGGTCGCGCTGACAGCACTAGCAATCGAGACTCGCTACAAAAACCCGCGTGTGCTGAAGAAATTTGCAGTGTCGACAGCAGACACGAAGATGATGCGTGCAAAGTGGGAAGCCACGGTCCACACATTTTTGGAGCAAGCCTTGATTGATAACGCCTGGGGTGATGCGGAGCAGCCACGCGACGTGAGCGCCAAGATCTCCACTACGTCCAGGTCAACGAAATGGTCTCCTTCCTCGTCGTCCATGCCATCAGCAGCTTCATCAAGATCTCCACGCAGCTGTGTCATTCCAGCGTAGCGAGAGGCACTGTAGTCTGCGAGTTGGCTCCGTGTTGATGAGCTACTCGACAATCTTCTTTCGCCACCACCTTCTATGCTGAACAAAAGTGGTCTGTCTTCCTTGTCGGAATCCGTACACCCCTGGACAGCCCCTAGTTCCCTTGCCAGCGTCGTATTTGCTTCATAGTTGCTGTTTTCTAGCACAATGACGGCATCATCCCAGTTAAAGCAAGCATCAAGTAGGATCATGACGATTAGACGCACCAGAGTCAATGACCATCGGCATCACACCCTCCGCGACGCTCTCCGTGACGCCCTCCGCGACGCTTGTGTGTAAATGCACGCTTTGCTCCGCGCAGAAAGCTTCCTCCATTCCGCACTCGACTCGCCACTTCAACACTAAAAAATGAAGCGCGACTCGAAAGAAATAGGTGGCGAGCCTCTTTCTTTTTACCGCTTTAAAATGAAGCGTCTGCGGCACCTCGTTTTTCTTAGCGCTACTTTACAAAACAAAATAGGTGAGAAAAATAGATCACTTTTCTATTTGGACAGCTCTCTAAGAGCCCAGAACCGTTTCGACTGGACGAGCGTAGGTGTAGTAGTATCGTCCTCTAAGTTTCTTTTTGTTTTTTATCCGCGATTCATCCATCATTTGTCGTTTTTGTTCTTCATCTTGGAACCGCGGTTTTACTTTTCAGCAGGTAGTAGAGTAGTCACTCGTAAGGTAGAATCCAAAACTATACAGAGTACAGTAAGAAGTGTTCCTCAGAACACTTTCGAGGAAAACGGGGTCGAGAGCTTACTTAGGCTCAATCGATCAGTCCGTTCTCTCCTAGAAGAGTAGTTCCTCTTCGTCCACAGCGGTGTTAGCATCTTCTAACCGCGCACGGCGACGTAATTCAGGTAGGCCCTCCTCCCGACGACGGGTTTCTTCGAACACCTTGATTAGTGGGCAACAGAGTGTTCCTAGGCCTCCAAAGAGTCTCATAGGTGGTCACCAATACTAGGAACTGTTCTTCTCGGTTCTTCTTGCGTCTAGTGATTATGTCGATCACCGGGCAGGGGACCCCAGCCAGGGCTGTCTCTTCCTCTCCAATCAAGAGTCTCTCCACAAAGTTAGTAGACGGGAGATCTCCTTCTGACAAAGGCCCGTCGTCGTCGGTCCCAGAACCCGTCTGCACTCCATCAGGTACTTCGGACGGGAAAGGTCTGCTCCACCGCCCTTGGAAACGCTTCAACCGATTGACGTTAATAGTCACTACTCGGTTAGGGTGGGTCGGAATGGTCACTCGATAGGCGTTTTCCTCCACAGTCCCAACCACACGGTAAGGGCCATGCCACGCGAAAGCGAGCTTCTTTGTGGTCTTCTCTCCGCGACGAGCCCTAAAGTACTGATAGACCCACACCGGGTCTCCTTCCTTGAACTTAACTGACACTTGGTTACTCAGTCGTTGTTCGTGTCTACCCTGGGCCTTCAAGAGTTGGCTTTCCACTAGGCGTCTCGTATCTCGTAGAGACAGGAATAGTTTTCGGCGGTAACTAGCGACTTCGTTACGCTTCCACTCGTTGTTCGTGTTAAGGTCTAGATGTAACACGGGATCTCGGCCATATAGGCTGAGGAAAGGGGAGTCTTTAAGAGCCTCGTGGTAAGACGAACGGTACGCGAACAGTACTCGGGGTAGATACAAGTCCCAGTCGTTCTGAGCTTCGTTGACATACGTCTTTAGCATTCCAATCAGCGTACCATTGAAGCGTTCGACTAGACCCTGAGTCTGAAGGTGATAAGCAGCACCAAATAACTTCTTGATTCAGAAGGACCGAGCTAAACTCGATATGAAGTTGGAGCCTTGGTCGCTCAACAGTTTCTCGGGGACTCCGTGGCGCGAGATCACTTCATTCACCATTATTGCCACAAACGTCACAGTGGCTAAGCGAGCCACGGGGAACGCTTCGACCCATCGAGTAAAGTAGTCGTCGAAGACGAGTATGAACTTGTTGCCTCGAGGGGTAGCTACAGCAGCGGGGCTGCCGTAGCTTTAGCGTCAGAGGAAGACGTTCGACTCAAAGAGTCACTAATACTAAGTTCCTTATTTAAAGGACACTTACAGCCCAAGACCAGGGCTCAAAGTTAATACCTTAACTTTTATGCTTCAAAACCAGAAGTGTTTTATTTACTATTATTGCGGCTAAGCCGCCTAGCGGTAAATGTATCTGTTTAACTATCTAGCATAGTTAAACCTAATCAAATGCATAACGTGTGGCTTTCGGCCAACGTACTGAGAGACCTTGTTAACTCTCCAACTTATGTACTGAGAGTTTGTTAACTCTCCGATTACTTCGTATCCCTGTGTGTTCCACACCATGTAACCCCGTTACACTCTTCCCCACTAAGATGAGAACATTCCGCTCTCGAAACTTTCCTCAGCGAGGTCACGTCTTGTTAAGACGGCGGAGGTTACTACACCTCACACCAGCGTTGTACAGCTCCGTGAGCTCACAAACGCCTACGCATCGTTGATGCCCAACTTCTCGTCGTCGGCCCACGGCCCAATGTTCCAAGCGCAGCGCGCATCTTGCTCTCAAGCGGTCTCGGACCTACGCTCGCGCTCCGCGCCTACTCCAAGAGCTGCAAACCGCTTAGAGCAATGCTCTTGACTCATTCGAGTTGTCGACAACAGCTCAGCGGTTAAACACTCGCTTCACAAGCGATAGGTCGGTGGTTCGAACCCACCAGGGCACAGCCCTCTCGTTCCATGAACGATTGTTCACGCTTGGACAAGCTTAAGGGCAACACCCTTTTAGCTCAATAGTTGAGCGTTGGCTTTGAGAGCCACAGGGCGGTGGTTCGAACCCACCAGGGAACAGCCCTCTCGTTCCATGAACTGTTGTCCTTGAATGGACAAGCTTAAGGGCAATCCCCTTTTAGCTCAGTGGTCGAGCGTTGGCTTTGGAAGCCACAGGTCGGTGGTTCGAACCCACCAGGACACAGCCCTCTCGTTCCATGAACTGTTGTCCTTGAATGGACAAGCTTAAGGGCAACGCCCTTTCAGCTCAGTGGTCGAGCGCTGGCTTTGGAAGCCACAGGTCGGTGGTTCAAATCCACCCGGGCGCAGCCCTCTCATACCATGAGTAGTCCGTTCTCGGACTGACGTACGGGCATCGCCCTTATAGCTCAATGGTAGAGCTCCGGCCTGTCAAGCCAAAGGCCAGTGGTTCGATCCCCGTCCGGGACACCACTTTTGCTGTTACAGCGCATCCACATTTGGATCATGCTCATCGAGCAAGTTGTTTCAAAACAACTATGCGTCTATCGAGACGCTTGTGCCTGAACCTTGTTCAGCACAACACGAAGCACCTGCTTCCTTCGGAACAATGTCCCTAACACTACGAGGTCTCTCCACCTCCTGCTCCCGCTGCGAGCACCGCTCATACGTACGAGCTGGCTGCTGCAGCCACTGGTCAGAGCCTGAGCTCAACTACTGACCTGATCGCTCCCCACTCTAGTGGGAGGCGCCCTGCGCCTGGCGACGCTGTCGCACGCCATGGTGGCGCTTCGGCACATGACGTGCCCGGTCGTAAGCGTCAGCGACGTTAGGGCAATCTTGCCGGAGGATAGCCTCAAACTCCCATGAGTTCTGTGAGTGAGGGTAACCCCTCCACTTCACCAAGTACTGGGTACGACCCTGGCGTCTACGCCACGCCACAAGGCGTTCCACGTGAAAGTGGAGCTCACCATGCTCATCGAGCAGAGCTGGAGGGGGCCTTGCCTCAGCTGGGCTCTCGCGGGGAGAGTCAGCACTTGCCGGAACGTCGTCTGCGTCCATACGACGCCGGCGTCCACGACGCGAACGTTCACGTTTACCGTCCATCGGTCGATCTCGAAGAGATGATCCACCTTGTGGATAGGTTAGAGCCACCACTGTTGACTCACAACCAGGTCTCGGACCTTGAGCGTCCAGTCGCTCGGCTGAACGTTCAGCTTGCCTTGCTCCTGCATCTCGAGCACTTCGCTCCGCGACCTGTGGCTCTGCCACATGCTGTTGATCAGCCATCTGTGGATCCACCACTTGCTGCCGTTCAGCCTCCCGTGGCTTTACCACCTGCTGCCCTGCAGCTGTCCGTGGCCCAGCCACCGTTGGTGCCAACGCCTCCGCGCTCACCTGAGCAGGGTCTTGGTATGGCTTAAGCAAGCCAACATAGAAGACCGGATGCGTGCGCATCTTCTTCGGAAGGTTGAGCGTATACGCTAGGCCCTTCCTGGCCACGACCTTGAACGGTCCTATGAACCGAGGTCTTAACTTCGTCTTGAAGACTGCAGACACTGCATGAGTAGGTAGGTTTTTAGCGTTTAATAAAACTTGGTCACCGACCTCAAACCTCTCAACATTGCTTCTGCCCTTGGCATCTGCATGTTCCTTCTGCGTGTCTTGGCTTTCAGCCATAGCGTCGCGTACTTGACGCATTACGCTCAGTCTCAAAGAGACAAAGTCATCGACTTGCTTGCGAACCGCAACAGGGCTGACATCAGCTAGCCGCTCGGCTATCCCTCCCCCATCAAGCCCTGAGCCACTGCGTGGCGGCGTCAGTGGGACGCGAGGGTTAACCAAGCCGTTCACATAGAACGGAGTGTAGCCTGTCGAGGCGTGCACTGCATTATTTAATGCGAGCTCAACGAGTGGGAGCATCTGGCTCTAGCGTTTTGGCGCCTCAGCGCATACGCTTCGGAGGGTATCCTCCACAACGCGATTCACGCGTTCGGTTTGACCATCTATCTGCGGATGGTCCGCTGTGGACATGTCCAAACGAGTGCCGAGCACTCTGAAGAGGGACGCCCAGAACTTCGCGGTGAAGCGCGGGTCTCGATCCGAGACAATTGCCTCAGGCAAGCCATGTTGGCGAAAGACTCGGTCTAAAAACAGCAAAGCTGTACCTTCACCATCAATGGTGTCCGGCACTGCCGCTAAATGAGCCATCTTGCTCAATCGGTCTACAAAGACCACTATACCCGTGTTTCCAGCCTTATCCTTGGGAAGGCCAAACACAAAGTCCATACTCATGGACTGCCAGCATCCCTTGGGGACAGGCAAACTCGCCAATGGCGCTGCCGTGCTCGGCGCGGACTTTGTCCGTTGACACGTCTCACACGTGCGTACATAGGTGCCGACCCACTTATACATCTTGGGCCACCAGTACATCGAGCTCACCGAGCCATAGGTCTTCTCCCGACCTAAGTGCCCGCCCACGGGCGTATCGTGAACCTCATAGAGAATTCGATACTTTAGATCCTCATCATGAGGAACGACTACACGAGGGTTATCCTCAGAGGCGGTGCTGTAGTACAGCAGGCCGCCATCGAGCGAGTATCGATGCAGCCTCGCGCGTAAGCGCCCAGACAATTCCTTGTCAGAGTCTTTAATCTTTTCGCTCCCAAGAGCCCGTAGCAGCGCTACGCACATGTCGTCTTGTGCATACGCTCCGCGTATCAAGTCAGGCACTGACGACGTCACTGTCGTGACATGAGCTAACTCGTAGTCCGGCCTGCGCGAGAGCGCATCGGCCACTACATTAAGCCGCCCCGGCTTGTACTTCACCTCGAAGTTATAATCGGCAAAGAAGGAAAGCCATCTTGCCATTCTCTGAGAGAGATGAGGCGACTGTGTCGCAGTGCGTAACGACGCATGATCAGTAAAGATCACAAAAGTCTTAGATCCTAGCAGGTGTACCCTAAATTTGACTAGAGCATACTTCATTGCAAGTAGCTCTTTGTCATGAACTGGATAGTTCTTCTCTGCAGCTTTGAGCTGGCGAGACTCAAACGCGATCACGCGTTCACGCCCTTCGGCGTCTGCTTGTAGTAAAGCACAACCGATTGCAAAATCGGAGGCGTCACAGACGACGCTAAACGGACTATCCGGGTCCGGTAGCGCAAGGATCGGAGCCTGGAGAAGGCTCTCCTTCACAGCCTCAAAGGCTTCGTCGTGCTCGACGTTCCAGCACCATGGTGCTTCCTTCTTAAGGAGATCTGAAAATGGCCGAGCCATCTCCGCGTAGTTCGCGCTGTACTTGTGCAAGTAGTTGGCTAAGCCTAGCCACTTGCGTAAGTCTTTTTGGTTCTTGGGAACCGGCCAATCCACGATGGCCTTGACTTTGGCAGGATCTGCCCTTAAGCCTCGCTTCCCAATGAAGCACCCGAGGAAACGTATTTCCTCCGCGCCAAAGACGCACTTGTCCAAGTTGGCATACAACTTATTAGTGCGTATGCACTCGAGCACCGCTCGCAAGTGGTCAATGTGGTTTTCCACGTCTGACTTTCCGTGCTCAGCACGACTATGGACGTATATATCCTCAAAGTACGTTTGAGCGTACGCCCGGTGGGGCCTAAACAACTGCGTCACAAGACGATTGAACGTTGCTGGTGCGTTCGACAGCCCCTGGGGCATTACCAGCCACTCCCAGAGCATACCGCTCGGAGTACTCACCGCTGTCAGCGGAATGGCGCTCGCTCTCATGAGCAATTGGTAGTAACCATCGACCAAGTCGAGCGCGCTGTACAACGTACAGCCTACCATGTTGTTCTGCAGAACATCCTTGCGAGGAATCGGCGTTTGCGCCGGGATAGTGGCCGCATTTAGCTTGTTAAAAGCATGAACAATGCGCAACTTGCCGTTCGGTTTTCTGACACAGAACGTGGGTGTCGAGTGCGGAGACTTACTCTCACGCACCATCCCTGCCTCGTGTTTCGCACGGAAGAATGCGTCAATGACGTCACACTGCTCTCTCGGCAAAGGCCATTGCCTTGTTACGCAGTATTTGGTTCCAGGAACCAGGTCAATCTCATGACACACGCCTCGATCCGGAGGCAGGCCCGTCGGTGGGTCTTTCGAGACAACGTCTCTATACTCCTTCACCACCGGGTAGAAGAGATCCGAAGGATCTTTTAGGATCGCCGATCCACTTCTTGCGCTCAGCGCCTTCTTGGTGTCCTCTAGGACCGCGTCGTCCACGACGGACGAGGAGTTCAACTCCTCTTCAGGTCCCAGCAGGACCACCTCGGCTAGCTCGCCTGCCTTTAAGGCTTCGCCAAACTCGGCAATGGACACCACGTCCAGCTCTAGCAGAGCATCTGCAGCGGGCAGAGTGTCAAGGCTGATGTCGCCTTCTACCTCCCCCGTCACTCCGCTCACGAGTGTATACAGCTGTTCACAGCAATCACGTGGAGCATCACCGCTCGTCACGTTGGACACATCGTCCGACGTCGAAGACGTCACAGACGCCCTGCGTCTTCTTCTCCTCTCCCTCCGCGACCGAGCCCGGCCGGATGAGGGCGGTGTGGCGACATCTCCATCACCACCACCGGGTGCAGCAGCACCATCACTCATCGAAGAGGAAACAGTGTCTCGCAAGACACTCGGCTGAAAGCCAGGTGGTCCTTGACCTTCCCACAGTGAACTAGGTGTCACTTCACCTGCATCTCCTGGGCCACGCCCATGATGCCTCGACTCGCAGTCGACCGCGACCCTCGGGCCACGCAGTGGTAGGTCATCGACCAGATTCATACCACTCAGTGGATTACGCGCCACTCCGCGCTCGGCCTCACCAGGACCCAACAGTTGGTGATTGACCTGACCTGCACCGCTCAGCGGATAACGTGCCGCACCACGTACGCCCTCAGGGCAAACAGCAACCTCGTTGCTAACAATTTCGGACATACCAATGTCCAGCACTACGGCCGCCTCGGCCTCGTGCTCGCGCCAAAGCGCTTCTGCTTCCTAGCAGAGGTGGGTTCATGACTCACCAAAGCTCCACTAGGAGCAGGGTGCGACGCACCCAGCGTTTTCGACTTCCAGTCGATCCATGGCTCATGGCGTTCCAGCCCTGCCATGCTAAGGATGAGGTGATACCTCGCATCCAGGTCTAAGACCAAACAGCGTTCCACGCTATCGAAGTTCTCAAACTTTACTCCAAGCTCGACAGAGACCTTCGACACAGTTACCAGTGTCCCCGTCGCGAGACGGACAGAGATCGTATCTCTCGTTGGCACTTCCAGTGCCTCAGCATACAGCTGACTCCCTTCTAGGGTGGAGCGACGGGCGTAGTTGCCCGAGGCTCCCGAGTCAATCAAGACTCTCCATGGCTTTGCAAAGCCCTTCACGTTCGCTTGAACGACCAGCAAGCCCGGCTTGCACACACTCTTCTCGTAAGAGAGCACAGCTCTCTTTGGGGCTGAGCCCCGTTGCCCTCTACCTCTTCGAGGCACAACAGAACCCAGTTCTTCCCCAGTAGGCCGCCCAGCGCCTACTGGGAGTTGCCGTTTCCCGGCGATGACCCGGAGGGTTGGCTCGCCGGAGCCTCGTGCTTCTTGCGCAGAGGGCAATAAGCCCTCAAGTGCTTAGTGCTATTGCACACAAAGCATCGGCGGATGCCGGCGCGCTGCTCCGCAGCAAGAAGCTCCGCTTCTTCATCTTCAGCATAGCTGAGGTTCATCGACTCTGGACCGCTCGAAGAGCTTGCGCTACCAGCTCTCCAACCAGGTCGCGCCGACCTGAAGTTGTGCTCGGGATTCAATGCCACATCCACCGCCTCTTCGAAAGAGTTAGGGTGTACATGGAACACTTCCGTTCGAGCTGCGCTCACACGAAGTCCCTCCATGAACACGGTCACGCTGACTAGTTCAGGAAGAGGGTCCGCCGCCATTCCGGCGATAAGAGTTCTCAACTCTTGGACATAGTCCAATAAATCCTTCTTACCCTGGCGGGTAGCAAGGAACTTCGACCGGATACGGTACGCCTGATTAGGCGGCGCGAACACGCGCGAAAGCTGTTGCTTCAGCTGATCCCAAGTGGGAAATGCAGCGTCAACAGACGTGCCGCACGTTAGTGCCCATTCGCGAGCGCGACCTCCAAGCCTGGAGATAGCCAGCGCCACGCGCTGATGCTCAGACTGGAGCAGGGCCGATCCCATGGCCATCTCGACCTCACGGGTCCAGAGAAGGAGATTCTCTCCATCCTTCCCCTCGAAGGCTTTTACGCTCACCATGAGCGGTTTCAGTCTCATAGACTCTTCACGCGTCATCGACGCTGCCGCCGTTGCGGCGCTCATCTTCTCTTGGACGTGCTCCAAGAGCGCGTTCTCGTAGCGGGAGAACGATTCCAGCCTGGCGGTGACCGCCTCTGTACCTTGCGATGCAAGATGAGCCACGCCCTCCGGGCCAAGCAAGGACATAAGCTTAGTAAGCGCGTCCTGCTGCGCCGGGGGCAAATTCGCGAACACGGGGTGTTCCATCCTTGCAGAGGATATAGTCAACCGACTCAGGAGCGCGATTGACTACAAGTGCTACCAAGTGCAGCGGGGCTGCCGTAGCTTTAGCGTCAGCGGAAGACGTTCGACTCAACGAGTCACTAATACTAAGTTCCTTATCCAAAGGACACTTACAGCCCAAGACCAGGGCTCAAAGTTATAACCTTAACTTTTATGCTTCAAAACCAGAAGTGTTTTATTTACTATTTATTGCGGCAAAGCCGCCAAGGGGTAAATGTATCTGTTTAACTATCTAGCATAGTTAAACCTAATCAAATGCATAACGTGTGGCTTTCGGCCAACGTACTGAGAGACCTTGTTAACTCTCCAACTTATGTACTGAGAGTTTGTTAACTCTCCGATTACTTCGTATCCCTGTGTGTTCCACACCATGTAACCCCGTTACAGGTACTAGGGGGTCCATTGCATCCACCACCAGTAGGGAGAAGGGTCCAGATAGTTCTTGTACGGGCATTCTCTGCATGAGGCCGTTCCTCCAAGGGCGATAGCCTTTGCCACTGCCGCAAACGGTGCATTCTCGAACATATTCGGTCACATCCTTCTTCCAACCGTACCAGTAAGCGTGCTTGCGTACTTTGTCGAGTGTCTTCGTAACTCCGACATGCGCAGCAAGTACATCCTTATGACAGTGATGCAGCACCGTCGATATGAAAGGCAGGTGAATCACGGGTACTTCAAGGGTAGACGCGGGTTCAGCCCGAGCCTTTAAGTGCACGCGACGCGTGAGCGCACCGTTCTTCACCGAGTAGTTAGGGGCCATCAGTAGGATCTTAGTGCGCATTTGAGGGCCCAGAGCTAGAGCTCCGTCGCTGAGGAACGCTATCATAGCCTGGATCCAAGGAGTCCTCTTCTGTTCTTCCACGAAGCGAGTTTGTTGTAGTCCGAACACATCAACCGGGGGCACCAAGAATTGATCAGTAGTCTCTTCCTCGTTGGGTGACACTACCGAACAAGCGTCGCTAGCGTTCCCTAACAAGTATCCCGTAGGGAGTGGAGTTGAGTCGAGGGGCTCAGTCTCCCCGACTTCGACGGTACTAGGGGAAGCGTCGTCAGCATCATTGAGTAGTTCCGCCATGGAGATAGCGTTGATGGTTTGAGTGTGAGGCCTAGAGAGACCATCCACATGACCCATAGAAGTACCGGGCTTGTAGAACACCTTGAAGCGCAGTTGAGACAGTTTCACGGCCCACCTAGACAGCTTAGCGTTACTCGTGCGGTTAGGCTCGTTGAAGACCCATGTCAAAGCTTTGTGGTCCGTGTACAGGTCGAACTCGCAGCGATCCAAGTAGCAGCGAAACTTGCGTGTGGCCCATACAATGCCCCAACACTCGATTTCCGAAGTACCGTCCTCTTTGTGGACCCAGTTCTTCTCAGCACCAACTAGTAGTTTGCTCGCATAGGCAACGACTCTCTCGCGCCCGTCCACGATCTGCATCAAGCACGCTCCTACAGCGAGTTTAGATGAGTCCACGTACAGATGGAAGCGCCTTGAAAAGTCAGGATACACAAGGATAGGAGGTTCCACCAGCTTACGCTTGATCCGCAATAAAAAGGCTTCGCACTCGTCGCTCCAAATAAACCAAGTTCCCTTCATCATGAGCCGTTCTATTGGGGCTGATATGGCCGCATACCCCGGGTTGTACCGCCTGAAGTAACTAGTCAAACCCAGGAACGCTCTTACAGTGTGAAAGTCGTGCGGTCTTAGCACATTCATCAACGAATTGACTTTCTCAGGGTTGGCCAAGATGCCCGAAGGAGTGACGATGTGTCCCAAGAGCGCTACCGGGTCACGAGCCCACTTACACTTCTTCATATTGAGCTTGAATCCGGCAGATCGGAACAGTTCCAAGACTTGCTCTAGTCGTACCAGGTGAGTAGGAAAGTCTTCGCTGAAAACCACGCAGTCATCGAGGTACACTAGACAAATCCTCAACTTAAGGTCGACAAGCACAGTCTCCATCAGTCGTTCGATTGCCGGGGCATCATTGCACAGTCCAAAAGGCATCACGAGCCACTCGAAGAGGCCATATTTGCAAGTGAAGTCTGTCTTCTCCACACTCCTTGCTGCCATCGTGACTTTCCAGTAGCCGGACGCAATCTCCATCGTAGAGAACAGTTTCGCATTTCCTAGCACATCTAGAATATCGTCAATGAGCATCGGGTAGCAGTCTTTGATAGTGACGGCATTCAGTCTTCAATAGTCGATGCAGAACCGTATTCCGCCATCAGGCTTGCGGGTCATAAGCACAGGACTCGCCCATGGACTAGATGAGGGTCGTATAAGTTCTTGACTAAAGTGATCTTGTATTTCGGACTCCATCACGTCTCCTTCCGCCTTGCACACCCGATAAGGGGGTTGTTTTATAGGCTGATGGTCTCCAGTATCGATTGAAAACTCGAGTAGACTCGTACATCCGGGGCGCATCGAGGTCTGGACGAACATGTCCCTGAACGGTTGGATAAACTTCGTGAACAGTCCCTTTTGTTCGCTCCCCAGCTTGGACTCCTCCAAGTCGGCTTTGAGCTCTTCCTTGAGTACTCGATCCAGTCCGGGTATGGACTCCTTAGCATCTTCGGCAGTAGTACTTTAGGCGCTAATGACAGAGTGTACCCATTGGTCTTGTGCTTCCCGGTTCATTGGCTGTGTCTCGCCCGATTGCGCAGCCTCGCGTTTAATGCCCGTAGTATTTCCTAGTTGAGACACTGTCTCGGGGATCACTGTAATACTCGCCAATCTAGTACTACTCTTGATGACGGCGTCCTCGATGGAGGGGTTGCACACTTCCATGATCACTTGGTCGTTATACACTGTGCACAGAGTTCTAGCGACTTTAATGGAGTCATCCAATTCGGCAAGTCCATCTACTAGGACGGTGGCCCCGTCAACCAGTTGACCTTGAACCTCAGCGACCACGAGAGCTTGGCCATCAAGGCGGATTCGAACAGTAGACGCGATACGTGACAGGTAAGATTCCTCCACTCGAGGAGATCCTAGGGGGGACCCCCCGTGTCTTTTAGCGTAACAGTGTTCTCATCCAAGTCTACCACGACTCTGAAGTCCTTGAGTGCGTTGGTGCCTAGGATGACGTCGACGGGCAGCTTATGTACGACGGCAAACGGTAGTTGACCAGGGAAGTATCCCGGGTCATCGCTAGTTTCTCTTCTGGGATGTCGAGTAGGACACTCAATTCGGGATAGGTAACTCATTCGACTGCTCCGCGTTTTCGACTAACCGGCACTTTAGTTCTATCTCATCAAGAGGGAACAGTCGGTCTTCGAGTTCTCTGTCATATTCTTCCTTCTCTTCGGCCAGATCAGATGGTCCTCCGTCTTCCAAAGCGTCCAGTTCTTCCTCGGAGAACACCCTCGCGAATGCAGGCCCCTTCCCGGGTTTTTCCGTTGCAGGACTAGGAAAGGCGACGTCCTCAGAATCTCCTCCGGCGGAGTCGTTCCTTTCGGGAGGGGTCACGTCTTCCTCCCTTCCTCGTGGTTCTACCCTCGAGACTGGGACACTCGCTTCCGTGGTTCCACACTCTTCTCGGGGCGGGCTTTCGAGTACCTCTGTCACGTCTAGGGGTAAATTATTTTGTAGCAGGTGGTGTTTGAACTCACCCTTCTCCTCATCTAGCTCTAGTACACTCAAAACCACACTCCCATTGTTCCTGGGCTACGAAGAAGTATCCAAGGCGTATCGACTTTATGACATCGAGGCGGGGCAGGTGATTATCAGTCACGATGTCAACTTCGATGAATCGACCTTTGGACTTTCAGAGCCTATTTCCGATGAAGATGTCGACGACCTGGACTTCGACTCTCTCGATATCGACAATGACGGTTCGCGCCAGACAGAGCACAGGCAGGCGGGGAAGCGCAAGAGCCGCCCGAATGACGAAGACGAATCTGCCACAAGACCGCGAACTACGCGTCATCGACCCGGATTGGAAGAAGCAAGTGCGCCGACCAATTCATCTTCGCATCGAGCAGACGCAAACGAAGAAGAAAAAGCTGGAGATCAAGATGAAGAATCGACTTTCCCCGTATTTTGGCGTGCAAGTGCGAACGCAGTCGAAGCTGCGGTGGATCTATCGGAGCCGGCGACTTTTCAAGAAGCAGTGAACGGCCCCGACCAAGTGCACTAGCGCAAAGCAATTCGTGCTGAGCTCAAGTCGATGCGACTTCGAGGAGTGTTCCGTGCTGCTAAGCTGCCAAACGGCCAACACGCCATTGGTACCAAATGGGTGTTTAAGATCAAGCGCAAAGCGGACGGATCGATCGAGAAGTACAAGGCACGCCTCGCGGCCAAGGGCTTTAAGCAAAAGTACGGCATCGACTACACTGAGACGCTCTCTCCGGTTGTCAAGTACGTGACGTTGCGCATGGTGATCGCTTTGGCCAAGTACTTTGGCTGGCCGCTAGACCAACTAGACGTGGTGACGGCATTCATGTACGGCGTGATGAGGGCGATCGTGTTTTGCGTGGCTCCCGAAGGTGTCGAGCTCGACGGTGACTTCGATTGCCTGGAATTGGTAAAGGCTATTTACGGTCTAAAACAAGCTTCGCGCGTGTGGAACGAGACCTTCGACAAGTTCGTATGCTCTATCGGCTTTCAAGTTTCAATCTTTGACCCGTGCCTGTACATCAAAGTTGTTGATGGCCACTGTGTACTCATACTGGTCTACGTCGACGATGTCCTGGTCACCGGAAGCTCACCCGAGCTGATCTTACGCACGAAGGGCGACCTCAAGAAACGTTTCGAAATGACTGACAGCGGCAAGTGTATGTTCGTCCTTGGGATCGAATTGGTAGACGGTCCTGACGGCAGTGTGACGATGAGCCAACGGCGTTATGTGGATGACATCCTGAAGCGTTTTGGTATGGACGAGTGCAAGCCTGTGGTGAGTCCGGTGGAAATAAGCACTCGACTAGTTCCAAGCGACGCGGCGACCAAGGTACAAGCTCCGTTCCGCGAAGCTGTTGGTGAACTAATGCACCTGATGACCGCGACGCGTCCAGATATTGCGTACGCGGTGGGCTATGTGTCGCGCTTCATGGAGAATCCCCAAGAAGAACACTGGGTTGCGGTCAAGCGCATCTTTCGCTACCTGCAAGGCACCAAGACGCATGGAATCTGCTACAAGCCGGGTAACATCATCGACTTTCGCGGATACTCTGACGCAGACTGGACCGGTGACCTCGCGGACCGCAAGTCGACTTCCGGCTACACGTTCATGCTGATGGGTGCGCCAGTGAGCTGGGGCAGCAAGAAGCAGTCAAGTGTTTCGCTATATACGAGCGAAGCGGAGTACATCGCGCTCAGTCTGGCAATTCAAGAAGGCAAGTGGATTCATCGCCTGCTGTGCGGGATCTTAGCAGCTGCCAATGAGACTGGACCCGATCTCAAGATCCAAGAAGACAACCAGTCGTGCATCAAGATGACGAAGAACCTTGTGAACCACGGCCGCGCCAAGCACATCGACATCAAGTACCACCACATCTGCGATGAAGTCAAGCGTGGTGAAGTCAAGCTTGAGTATTGCGAGACTTCTGTGATGCTGGCTGACATCATGACGAAGGCGCTCCCAGGGCCTCGTCACATGGACCTAGCAGCTGCTCTCGGCATTCACGCGTGTTCGCATTGAGGGGGCGCATTGAGGGTTGCTGGTCTTGGTACTGTGTACCAGTTGTACCCAGTAGCCGGTCAACCTGAACCGGTCCAATACGATCCCGCTGTGATTATGGTACGTTGTTTATGCCACCCATGATTGGACGAGTAGGATGATTGGACGAGTAGGATGATTGGATGACCTAGGTAGTGAGGACAGTGTAAGCCCCGATAAATCAATCACTTTCGAATCTTCCTTCTTCCGCTCAAGTGTCTTCACTCCGGTCTCCGCACCAAGTGCAGAAGTCACTCCGTTCAGCCCCAAGCTTCGTTCCAACACCTCTACACCGTTAACAATTTTGATTCGATTCTAATCAAATTTTTGCAAAACAAAACGCGATTATTCTATTCTATTTGAAGTATTTTACGTGCTGATTGGCTGTGAGTGACAACCTCCAGCGTAAAAAGAAAAACAATTAGGATGGGAGCAGTCGATTTGGTACATCGAGTCGCATTTATGCACATAAGTAGTGCACAAGCTGGCACTCATGGTGGCAATCCTCGATATTAACATTTTACTTATTAATAGGAGCCTTGGTATCAAGTGGTTTTAAAAAGTGCCTCAATTAGCAATGTAAAGTGCGCATTCCGGCATTCCCTTTCTTCTGCCCCCAACGCGCAAATTCAATGACTATTTGTGATCTAAACGTTTGTATTGCCATCTTATTCTTTGTAAGAAAATACAGTGACCGGAAATCTGCACCTACTTTGATATTTGTACTAGCCTAGCGCCGCCGCTACGCGGCGGTAATTTAGGTTTAGTTTTACTTGCTTTGGCCTTCCCGCCTCCGCTACGCTTCGGCGGGATAACTATTGAAAAAAAACGATGAGCCCATGTGCACCTAAATCGATTCTTTTTAATTTCATAAATTTGGGTCAGCTTGATGCTTACCTAACTTAAGAAATAATTATTCTAATGATCTTGAATCAAGATTCTTGATGCAATCTCTTTTTTATTGCTGGCAATCACTGTATCTTCATCTTCCACCCAAAACCACCAGCACTTCAAATAACATTTATACAAACGCTACACAATATGTTTCGTTTAGCGTCGTGCTCGATATCTCGTGCCATTTCTGAGCCGCTATGAAACTTAGCTCATACCAGCACAAACAATAGTAATGGCCTGTCCAGCTTGTATTACTTACCTGCTGATTTCAGCTTGTAAGAAACTAAAGATTGTTCACTTCTTTCATTAAACTCAATGAAAGCTAAAAAAGATCAAAAAGTACTTTTTTTTTAAAAGTATGTAGCGTTCATTTTGTGCTGATTCAGAATTAGCACTCGAGTCTGTGCCAGTTATGATTGAAGCACTTGGATATTGTGTCGCAAGACGCCTTGCTGCTGTTGCTGTTGACGGTAGTGTATTCTATTTGATAATTTTACGATGATTCCAGGATTATTGGACGTCGTTTAGGCTCCAAGTGTATTAGCGTTTCTTTTAGGGGATCACTTAATCAACTATAATTCACACCTCTCGTGTTTTGTTATTGTCTTGCCGCCCCATTTAAAATTGTATCCTACACCCCTGTCGACGACACGTCCGCCAGCTAAGT
The DNA here is from genome assembly GCA_011320135.1 of Phytophthora betacei. NCBI lineage: Eukaryota > Oomycota > Peronosporomycetes > Peronosporales > Peronosporaceae > Phytophthora > Phytophthora betacei. The sequence continues at coordinate 134,843 of JAANHX010000358.1, forward strand.
AGTATCGGATTTTGCTGTCTAAACAACTCTTAAAAACAATGGTTTACAGCAGTAACACATATGAGTTCATTTTATTCTATGAGTTCATTTTATTCAATCTAAAACTATCTATAATTATGGATCAAGTGACAGCGTTTATGAGCAGCGTTGTTCTTACGGCCAGTTCTTACGGCCAGCTTCTGTTGTACATGTACTACTATTTGGCAGCTCAGTATGTTTTTAATATGTCTACAACAAAACAGTTGTAGCTATTCTTTTAGTCATTGTTTCTTGTAGAAACTATACAGAACCTAATATTTTGTGTATTAATAGTATGGTCTCGAAAACACACGTGTACGCTAAGCACCTTGCAGCATAGGAAGCGTCTTTAGGGGCTATTTCATTTGAGAATAAGTAGCCCTCAAATATTAAAAGCAACTTCCCATTTTAAAATAGTACAAATTAAAACTTCGTAGTATTTAAACGATGCCGCCATCGGATAATGGATAGCCGTGCAAATCTCCATATGTGCTCTGTGAACCACATGAATTTACTGATGTAAGGTACATAATTTAGTTTTAACCAATTGGACCTGGCTTGGCCCCGCTCGACAGCCAATGAGAATGCTCAAAAACCTGAGCGTTTCGTGTGACGGACGGACAGACACCGTGCTAGCATTGATAGTTTAGGACTAGCCGTTCGCCGCCGCTACGCGGCGGAGTTGCATGGTTTGTTGGAGATGAGGTGGCCGCAAATTGAAGTGATCGTTAGTGTCGTTTGCTTTGTGAGCGTCGCTCTCCCCGGTACGTCGCGGCTTCGTGTACTTATCGACATACTATTCCGTAGTCTCATGTGGATTCGTGTAATATCGTGGTTCGGTACGCTTCCATTACACCGTACTACAGGTTGGATGTCGTGTTCTTCAATAGCTCGCGCTCTTCTGTGCTCTTCCTGGCTTCGTGGTTCCCGGCTCACCCGTGGCCCACCGGTTATGCTCTTTCTCTTATGGGTTCATGCTCTTTAATACGGCCTTTTCGTTAATGCTAACTTTTCTCTGCTCTCAAACGCTTACGTGGGCTGCACTGGCTTCGTGGTAGATACTATTTCGTGACCATTGGCCTTCCATCGCCGGTGCTCTAGCTGAAGTGTGCTATTCCGTGGTTTGGTGTCTCCATGCAGTCGTGTTGTTCCGTCGCCCGTGTATCGTGCTCTCCTGGTGAGGTTCCATCGACCGCGGTATCTCACTATCGTGCAATCACGGTGTGGTAATGCTGTCTATGGTATTGTGCTACGTTGTGTATCTGCGTTGTCCGTGTTATTGTGCTCTACAATGGCATCGTGCTCCACAGTGTGCAGACGTGGTCACCCCAAGCGCCCACCTCCCCGTTTATTTCGTGGCTGGTCCGCCGTCCGTGCAATCTAGCTCTAATGTAGTACTGTCCTCCGTGGCTCGGTAAGCTCAGGTTCAACACTGGTATCGTTCTCCGCGGCGCTGTGATATTTCCGTGTATAGCTCCGCGACTGCGTTCGTCCATCGCTTAGTGACAGAGGTCATGCTATCGTGCTAACTTGTAGTGTCGCGGTTGGTCTTTCGTCAATGCGATCGTTAGCTACCGTAGTATCGTGCTGTGAGACTCGGTGAGCTCCGGTTCTACCCTAATATCGCGTCCCAATATTCGGTGATATCCCGCTTATGGTCTCCCGCGGGTTCTTGTTTGGTCTGTTGACTGTGTTCCATGTTTAACCGTGGTGTTGTTGGAGAATTGTTTCTGTTCACTCTCACCGATACGTGGTCTTCCGTAGCTGTGCTTTTCAGCATGCTGGGGTGTCTATGTATTTAATTTCTTTCCGTGGCCCGTACGTTCCCGTCATATTCTTGTCCTTCTGTCCTTTTCATGGCTGTGTGCTCTTCCGTCTTTCACGCTACTCATAAACTTCATGGTTTGCATCGGCTAAGTCTTTTATCATCGTCCATGACCTTCCGTGCTTCGTGTTGCTCTTCTATCCCATCATCTACATAGTGTGGGTCGGTGTTCTTTCGTGTTTCGTGTTTTTGCTGAGTCACGTGCCTCCGCGCTAGCTGAATCACAAACGCTGTTCCCACTTTGTTTGATGTACACAACGTATATTGTTGGAAAGCTCACACAATATCTTATGGTCGCACACTACGCGCTCAAATACCAAGGAAGATGATACTGTTTCCCGGGGGCAGTGTGGGGTGAAGGGGTGTAAGCTGCAATAGTCATATTTTTTAGTTTTTCACATTATTATTAATAGTAATAAAACTGTGATTTATTATCGAACGCTGATATAATAATTATGTGTCCTACTACTACAAAAAGCTGCAAGGAAAAATATGAAATGTCTTGATAATAGTACTACTCAAAACAGTATTATAAGTTAAATTAGTACAACAGTTCTACGAAGCCTAAAACATCATTCTAAATCAATAAGTACTAAAGTTTCGATTGAGGCCGAAATATAAGTCACCAAAGCCTACAATAATTTTCAACAGCTCCTACCACGATATAGTACGTGTGTGCACATCAGCGGCTTTTAATTATGCTAACTAACGCGTACACAGGCAGCGCCCTTTAGGTGAGGTGGCGAACCGCAGCTGAAAATGGGGTCAAAATGACATTTAAACGGTGCATTTAAGTACGATGTGCAGTCCACATACAGTGTGTACAAAACACAATGATGATTTTAGCCAATGGGGGCCGCCTTCGCTGCGCTCGACAGCTTTTTAGCGAATCGACGCCGCCTTCGCTACGCTCGGCAGCCAATAGAACGCCCGCATTAGCGTGAGTTTTATTAACCCTAGCCCGTTACGGACGGACTGACGGACGGACAGACAACACACTCCAGTAGGGGGGGGGGGGGGGGGGGTAAGACTAGCCGTTTGCCGCCGCTACGCGGCGGAGTGGCATGGTTTGTTGGAGGTGTGGTGGCCGCAAATTTAAGTGCTTCTTGGTGTCGCGTACTTTGTCAGCGTCGTTCACCCAGTAGATCTTGGATTCGTGTACTTAACCGCTTACCTTTCCGTAGTCTCATCCGGCCCCGAATAATATCGTGGTTTGGTACGTTTCCGTTACCCCGTACTACAGGTTGGATGTTGTGGCCCATGCTCTTCCGTGCTCTTTCTGGCTTCGTGGTTCCCTGCTCAACCGTGGCACACGCAGCTTACTGGGTTATCGCCCTCTCTTTTGGGCTCATGCTCTTTAGTGCGGCCCTTTTCGTGGCTGCCAGATATTCCCTGCTCTCAAACGTTTACGTGGGCTGCACGGGTTTTGTGGTACGTAGTCTTTCGTGGCCATTGGCCTCCCATCGCCGGTAAGGTTAGCCAAAGGGTGCTCTTCCGTGGTTTAGTGTCTCCACGCAGTCGTGTTATTCCGTCGCCCGTGTATCGTGCTTGCCTGGTGAGGCTCCATCGACCGCGTTATCACGCTGTCGTGCAATTGCGGTGTGGTAATGATATTTATGGTATTGTGCTCGCGTAGTGCATCTGCGTTGCCCGTGTCATCGTGTTCTACAATGGCATCGTGCTCCACGGTGTGCAATCGTGGTCACCCCGAGCACCCACCCCCCACCGTGTATTTCCTGGCTGGTCCGCCGTCCGTGCAATCGTGTTCGCATGTACTACTGTCCTCCGTGGCTAGGTAAGCTCAGGTTCTACACTGGTATTGATCTCCGCGACTCGATGGTTTTCCGTCTATAGCTCCAGTGGCTACATGTTCTATCATGGTTTAGTGGTTGGCCCATCATCCATGCTATCGTGCTATATCGTGGTGTCGCGGTTGGTCTGTCGCCCTTGCTTTCGCAAGGTACGGTAGTATCGCGCTCGCCAGAGAGCTCCGATCCTACCCGTTCCAATGCTTGGTGATCTCCCTTTAATGGTCTACCGTGGCTTCATATTTGGTCGGTCTACTGTGCTCCGTATTTTACCGTGGTGATATGGGATAATTCCTGTCCGTGCACGCTTAGCGTTATGTACTCTACCGTGGCTTCGAAGGTGCAGGCTCTTTTGTAGACCGTGCTTTTCAACTTGCTGGGGTGCCAATTATATTCCGTCATCTGTACGCTCCCGTCACGTTCTTGCCATTCCAAGTTTTCATGGTAGTGTGCTCGTCCGTGGTTCGTGCTTATCAGAATCGTTAGGAGCCTTCATTGATTTAGTCCTCTTTCAACGTTCGTGGCCTTCCGTGCTTCGTGTCGCTCATTCTATTCCCTCGTGTATATAGCCTGTCTCTGTGTTCTTCTGTGTTTCGTGCTCTTGTTTAATCACGGGCCTCCGCGCTAATTTAATCACAAACACTGGTCTTAGGTCCCAGTGCCTTAAATATACGCTACGTATTGAGAGTGAAAGTGCGCACATTCTATAAGGGTCGCACACTACGCGCATATACAAATAATGACGCTCTATTTTTCGCGGTGTGTGTGGGTGTAGAGAACCCACTATAGTCACATTATAAAAGTTTCTAGTAGTTATGTATTTGTATCAAACAAAAATATAATAGCTGCATGTACTACTACTACAAAAGATCGTAAACAAAAATATGAAGTAAATAAAGAATAGTACTATGCAAAACACTCTTGTTAGTAAGAAATATTAAAAACGTACTACAAATTTAAAAAAAATATTTTTAGTTTCTACAAGTACTAAAATGACTATTTAAGACGAAAAGTGCGTCACCAGGTCCTACAAATTTTATTACCAGCTCATAAGAACATATATTACGTGTGTGCACGTCGGCGAAGCCTCATGGCTAAAAGTGCAATTTTTGCATAGTCTAGCCGAGTCACAAAGACAGGTGCAGTCGAAAGGATGGGAAAATATAGTACCGAACAGGTGGAGTGTAGCCATGTGCGAGGAAAGGTTCATGCTAGCAAACAGGCCCGTAACGGACGGACTGACGGACAGACACCAGACTCCAGTAGATGGGGTAGACTAGCCGTTCGCCGCCGCTACGCGGCGGAGTGGCATGGTTTGTTGGAGATGAGGTGGTCGCAAATTTAGTGCTTCTTGGTGTCGCATGTTTTGTGGGCGTCGTTCAACCTAGTACGTCGTGGCTTCGTGTACTTAGCCGCTCACATTCCGTAGTCTCATGTGGACCCGTATAATATCGTGGTTTGGTACGCTTCCGTTCCCCCGTACGACAGGTTGAATGTCATGTTGTTCAATGGCTCGCACTCTACCGTGTTCTGCCTGACATCATGGCTACTGCTGACGCGCGGTCCATGCCGCTTAGTGGCTATACCTCTATTTTAAGTCCATGCTCTTAAGTACGGCCTCTTTCGTGGCTGCAAACTATTCCCTGCTCTCAAACGCTTACGTGGGTTGCACCGGCTTCGTGGTACATAGTCTTTCGTGGACGTTGGTCTCCCATCGCCAGTACTCTAGACTAAGGGAACTATTCCGTAAATTGGTCTCTCCACGCAGTCGTGTTGTTCCGTCGCCCGTGTATCGTGATATCCTGATGAAGTGTCATCGACCGCGGTATCAGGCTATGGTGCAATCGAGGTGTGGTTATGCTGTCTATGGTATTGTGCACGCGTAGTGCATCTGCGTTGTCCGTGTTATCGTGCTCCACGGGGTGTAATCGTGGTCATACCAAGCCCACCCCCTGTGCATTTGGTGGCTGGTCCGCCGTCCGTGCAATCGTGTTCGCATGTACTACTGTCCTTCGTGGCTCGGTAAGCTCAGGTTCTACATTGGTATGGTGTTCCGTGGCTCGATGATCTCCGGTCTATAGCTCCCATGGCTGTTTGGCTTTCCATGGTTAAGTGGTTGGGCCACCGTCCATGCTAGTGTGTTCTTTGTAGTCTCGTGGCTGGTCTGCCGTCTGTGCAGTCAGGTTCGAATGTAGTATCGTCCTCCGTGGCTTGGGGAGCTCAGGCTCTACACTGGTATCGCTCTCCGCGGCTCGGTGATTTCCCGTCTATAGATCGACGGCTGAGTTCTCCCATGGTCTAGTGGCACCTTCCATGCTATCGTGTTATCTTGTGGTGTCGCGGTTGGTCGGTCGTCTGTGCGACCCTTAGCTTCCGTAGTATCCTGCTCCGGGACTCGGTGAGGTTCGGTGCTACCCAAATATCGTATTCTAACGCTCGGTGATCTTCCGTTTCTGGTCGCCCTCAGCTTCATGATTGGTTCGTCGACTGTGCTCCGTGTTTACCGTGGTGCTATGGGAGAATTGCTGTCCGTGCACTCTTGCCGCTACGTGATCCACCGTGGCTTCGAACGTGCGTGCTCTTCCGTAGCTGTGCTTTTCAGTATGCTGGGGTGTCTATATGATTAATATCGTTCCGCGGCCCGTACGTTCCCGTCATATTCGTGTCCTTATGTCCTTTTCATGGCTGCGTGCTCTTCCATCTTTCACGCTACCCATAAAACTTCGTGGTTTGCATCGACTAAGCCTATAAATCATCGTCCATGGTCTTCCGTGCTTCGTGTTTCTCTTGTATCCCATCATCTACATAGTATGGGTCGGTGTTCCTTCGTATTTCGTGTTCTTGCTGAGTCACGTGCCTCCGCGCTAACTTAATCACAAACGCCGTTCCCATTTTGTTTGATGTACGCAGCATATATTGTTGGAAAGCTTACACAATCTCTTTCGGGCGCACACTACGCGCGCAAATACAAAGGAAGGCGACACTTTTTTCCGGAGGCAGTGTGGGGTGCAGGGGTGTAAGCCACAATATTTTAAAGTTTTCACATTATTATTAATAGTAATATAATTGCTATTTATTATTAAAAGCTGATATAATTGTTATGTGTACTACTACTACAAATGACTGCAAGCAAAAATATGAAATGCCTTGATAATAGTACTAAGAAAAATAATATTGTAAGTTAAATTAGTACAGCAGTACTACGAAGCCTAAAACATCATTCTATATCCAATAAGTACTAAAGTTTCGATTGAGCCCGGAATATGAGTCACCGAAGCCTACAAAAAATTTCGACAGCTCCTACTACGATATAGTACGTGTGTGCTCATTGGCGCCTTTTAATTATGCTAACTAACGCACACACAGGCAGCGCCCTTTGCGTGGCCTTGCAGACCACAGCTGAAAATGAGAGCAAAATGAAATTTAAACGGTGGTTTTAAGTACGATGTGTAGTCCACATACAGTGTGTACAAAACACAATATCTATTTTAGCCAATGAGGGCAGCCTTTGCTGCGCTCGGCCGCTTTTTAGCCAATCGACGCCGCCTTCGCTGAGCTCGGCAGCCAGTAGAGCGCCCGCATTAGCGTGAGTTTTATTAGCCCTACCCTCGGACGAACTTACGGACAGACAACACACTCCACTAGGGGGGTAAGACTAGCCGTTCGCCGCCGCTACGCGGCGGAGGTGGCAGGTTTTAGTCCAAGGGGAAATGGGCTCCCGCCTTCGCTGCGCTCCGGCGTAAACATGATTTATGTAAACGTGATGTATTAAATGCATATGAAATTGAACATTCCTACTCCGAACCAAAGATCTGCCTGTAGACAATGTTCTGGGTGTAGATCCCATCCTCCTCCTCCAGCTTTGGGTACTCGACCAGCGCCTTGAATCTTGATCTTGAAGTAACTCGCGACATCGCAACGTACAGCTGCCCGTGGGAGAAGCAAGGCGTAGCAAGATACAGCCCCAAGTACTGCACCGTTTGTCCTTGCGCCTTGTTAATCGTCATCGCAAAGGCCGGTTGGACAGGAAACTGCTTGCGTCTCAAATGAAACGGAAAGCTCCGAATGTCTCCGTCACTGATGAAAACAATGCGGGGAATCAACACATGTTGCCCTTGTCGCTCACCGGTCATGATTGTGGCGTGGATGACATGTGGCTTGAGGGCCACGATTCGAAGCCGTGTTCCGTTGCACAACCCTAGATCTGGATATAAGTTCCGCATCATCATGATAGGCATTCCTACCTTGAGAGTCAACTTGTGGGGAGGCATTCCACTGATATTCATCGAGTGGAGTACCTCCTGCTCGAAGAAATTGCCGTCACCGTCGTCTTGTACAGAGTCGGAAGACATGTATTCCCGCGCCTGTCCAGTTAATCGATCGGTCACCGCTTCATTGATGCGGTGCACGATTGCGTTCGTGGTCGTGAGGATCGTACGGTTAGCGAAATACTCATTGGTAGCAACCTCGGGGTTGTTAATCTCGCCATACATCTCGTCGATGATCCGATCCATGCCTCTTGGAATAACGCCAGGACGAATTTCCTGGTCCTCATCCTCAGGCACAGGTGGATTCTCAATCAGCATATCGCGCGGGATTTTCATGTAATCGCTTCCTAGGGAAGGAGTTACATCATGCCTTCCCTCCCCGACTTGCAGCAGGAACTCGGAGAACGCAGCCATTTCCTCAGCAGTGTCTGCAGTATCAGCTGTGCGCACTCGCATGTTTTCCGTAAGACGGAACGTCCGGAATTGGGGCCACAGCCTAGACGACTTGAGGCAAGCGTCAATTGTCTCGACGGGTGTTCCATTCTTAACGACCGGGAGAATCTGGCGGAAATCTCCCGAAAGTACAAACACTTTCCCCCCCAAAGGCTCGGTATCGTTATCAAGCATGTCCCGTAGTGTTCTGTCTACTGCCTCGAATGCGTGGCGATGGGTCATAGGTGCTTCGTCCCAAATAATCAAACTTGCATGCTTGATCAACTCCTGAATATGGAAGTTCTTCCTGATACCGCACGTCGAGCTTTCGTTCAATTTCAAAGGGATCTTGAATGTAGAATGAGCTGTCCTACCACCCATGAGCAAGAGCGAGGCAATACCGCTAGACGCCACAGCGATGGCGATTTTCCCCGAGAGTCTGACTTTGGCCAGTATGTTTCGAAGCAGTGTAGATTTTCCAGTACCACCCGGGCCATCGACAAAAAATAACTTCTTGCCTTCCTCCGGGCATTCAACCGCTTCAATGATCTGGTCGTAAACCGCCCGCTGACTTTCGTGTAGCTGATCTTCTGTGCTTACAATTGCCTCCAAAGCTGACGCATCTTACCCCCCTAGTGGAGTCTGACGTGTGTCTGTCCGTACGTCCGTCCGTAACGGGCTAGGGTTAATAAAACTCACGCTAATCCGCGCGTTCTACTGGCTGCCGAGCGCAGCGAAGGCGGCGTCGATTGGCTAAAATCGCATTATGTGGTGTACACACTGTATGTGGTCAACACATCGTACTTAAATGCACCGTTTAAATGTCATTTTGACCCCATTTTCAGCTGCGGTTCGCCACCTCACCTAAAGGGCGCTGCCTGTGTACGCGTTAGTTAGCATAATTAAAAGCCGCTGATGTGCACACACGTACTATATCGTCGTAGGAGCTGTTGAAAAAAATTGTAGGCTCTGGTGACACATATTTCGGCCTCAATCGAAACTTTAGTACTTATTGGTTTTAGAATGTTATTTTAGTCTTCGTAATACCTTTCAAATATTAAAGCTTACAAAACAGTTTTGCGTAGTACTATATAAAAAATTTATATATCATATTTTTGCTTGCAGTTATTGGTAGTAGTAGTACACATAATGATTTTATCAGCGTTCGATATTAAATCATTTATTATTAATAATAATAATATTGTGAAAACTTTAAAATATGACTATTGTGGCTTACACCCCTGCACCCCACACTGCCCCCGGGAAAAAGTATCATCTTCCTTTGTATTTGCACACGTAGTGTGCGACCTTAAGCTATTGTGTGAACTTTCCAACAATATATGTTGCGTACATCAAACAAAATGGGAATAGCGTTTGTGATTCAGCTAGCGCGGAGGCACGTGACTCAGCAAAAACACGAAACACGAAAGAACACCGACCCACACTATGTAGATGATGGGATAGAAGAGCAACACGAAGCACGGAAGGTCATGGACGATGATAAAAGACTTAGCCGATGCAAACCATGAAGTTTATGAGTAGCGTGAAAGACGGAAGAGCACACAGCCATGAAAAGGACAGAAGGACAAGAATATGATGGGAGCGTACGGGCCACGGAAGGGAACTACATATAAAGACATCCCAGGAAGAGCACGGACGTTCGAAGCCACAGTAGAACACGTACCGGTGAGAGTGCCCAGAAACAATTGTCCAACAACACCACGGGTAAACAAGGAGCACAGTCAACCGACCAAACCTGAGACCGCAGGAGGCCAGATACGGGAAATCAGAAATCATCAATCTTTGGAGCACGATGCCTAGGTGGAAAATGAGCTCACCGATTCACGGAGCGCGACACTACGGTAGCTAACGATAAGACAGACGACAGTCCTGCCCCGACACCAGAGATAACACGACAGCATGGACGGTGGGTTAGCCACTAAACCATCGGAGAACACGCTGCCACGCGAAATCACCGAGTCACGGAGCACCATACCAGTATAGAACCTGAGCTTACCGAGCCACGGAGCACAGCAGTACATGAGAACACGATTGCACGGACTGCGGATCGCCCACCAAATGCACAGGGGGTGGGCTTGGTATGACCACGATTACACACCGTGGAGCACGATGGCATCGTAGAGCACGATAACACGGACAACGCAGATGCACTACGCGTGCACAATACCATAGACAGCATAACCACACCTCGATTGCACCATAGCCTGATACCGCGGTCGATGACACTTCATCAGGATATCACGATACACGGGCGACGGAACAACACGACTGCGTGGAGAGACCAATTTACGGAATAGTTCCCTTAGTCTAGAGTACTGGCGATGGGAGACCAACGTCCACGAAAGACTATGTACCACGAAGCCGGTGCAACCCACGTAAGCGTTTGAGAGCAGGGAATAGTTTGCAGCCACGAAAGAGGCCGTACTTAAGAGCATGGACTTAAAATAGAGGTATAGCCACTAAGCGGCATGGACCGCGCGTCAGCAGTAGCCATGATGTCAGGCAGAACACGGTAGAGTGCGAGCCATTGAACAACATGACATTCAACCTGTCGTACGGGGGAACGGAAGCGTACCAAACCACGATATTATACGGGTCCACATGAGACTACGGAATGTGAGCGGCTAAGTACACGAAGCCACGACGTACTAGGTTGAACGACGCCCACAAAACATGCGACACCAAGAAGCACTAAATTTGCGACCACCTCATCTCCAACAAACCATGCCACTCCGCCGCGTAGCGGCGGCGAACGGCTAGTCTACCCCATCTACTGGAGTCTGGTGTCTGTCCGTCAGTCCGTCCGTTACGGGCCTGTTTGCTAGCATGAACCTTTCCTCGCACATGGCTACACTCCACCTGTTCGGTACTATATTTTCCCATCCTTTCGACTGCACCTGTCTTTGTGACTCGGCTAGACTATGCAAAAATTGCACTTTTAGCCATGAGGCTTCGCCGACGTGCACACACGTAATATATGTTCTTATGAGCTGGTAATAAAATTTGTAGGACCTGGTGACGCACTTTTCGTCTTAAATAGTCATTTTAGTACTTGTAGAAACTAAAAATATTTTTTTTAAATTTGTAGTACGTTTTTAATATTTCTTACTAACAAGAGTGTTTTGCATAGTACTATTCTTTATTTACTTCATATTTTTGTTTACGATCTTTTGTAGTAGTAGTACATGCAGCTATTATATTTTTGTTTGATACAAATACATAACTACTAGAAACTTTTATAATGTGACTATAGTGGGTTCTCTACACCCACACACACCGCGAAAAATAGAGCGTCATTATTTGTATATGCGCGTAGTGTGCGACCCTTATAGAATGTGCGCACTTTCACTCTCAATACGTAGCGTATATTTAAAGGCACTGGGACCTAAGACCAGTGTTTGTGATTAAATTAGCGCGGAGGCCCGTGATTAAACAAGAGCACGAAACACAGAAGAACACAGAGACAGGCTATATACACGAGGGAATAGAATGAGCGACACGAAGCACGGAAGGCCACGAACGTTGAAAGAGGACTAAATCAATGAAGGCTCCTAACGATTCTGATAAGCACGAACCACGGACGAGCACACTACCATGAAAACTTGGAATGGCAAGAACGTGACGGGAGCGTACAGATGACGGAATATAATTGGCACCCCAGCAAGTTGAAAAGCACGGTCTACAAAAGAGCCTGCACCTTCGAAGCCACGGTAGAGTACATAACGCTAAGCGTGCACGGACAGGAATTATCCCATATCACCACGGTAAAATACGGAGCACAGTAGACCGACCAAATATGAAGCCACGGTAGACCATTAAAGGGAGATCACCAAGCATTGGAACGGGTAGGATCGGAGCTCTCTGGCGAGCGCGATACTACCGTACCTTGCGAAAGCAAGGGCGACAGACCAACCGCGACACCACGATATAGCACGATAGCATGGATGATGGGCCAACCACTAAACCATGATAGAACATGTAGCCACTGGAGCTATAGACGGAAAACCATCGAGTCGCGGAGATCAATACCAGTGTAGAACCTGAGCTTACCTAGCCACGGAGGACAGTAGTACATGCGAACACGATTGCACGGACGGCGGACCAGCCAGGAAATACACGGTGGGGGGTGGGTGCTCGGGGTGACCACGATTGCACACCGTGGAGCACGATGCCATTGTAGAACACGATGACACGGGCAACGCAGATGCACTACGCGAGCACAATACCATAAATATCATTACCACACCGCAATTGCACGACAGCGTGATAACGCGGTCGATGGAGCCTCACCAGGCAAGCACGATACACGGGCGACGGAATAACACGACTGCGTGGAGACACTAAACCACGGAAGAGCACCCTTTGGCTAACCTTACCGGCGATGGGAGGCCAATGGCCACGAAAGACTACGTACCACAAAACCCGTGCAGCCCACGTAAACGTTTGAGAGCAGGGAATATCTGGCAGCCACGAAAAGGGCCGCACTAAAGAGCATGAGCCCAAAAGAGAGGGCGATAACCCAGTAAGCTGCGTGTGCCACGGTTGAGCAGGGAACCACGAAGCCAGAAAGAGCACGGAAGAGCATGGGCCACAACATCCAACCTGTAGTACGGGGTAACGGAAACGTACCAAACCACGATATTATTCGGGGCCGGATGAGACTACGGAAAGGTAAGCGGTTAAGTACACGAATCCAAGATCTACTGGGTGAACGACGCTGACAAAGCACGCGAAACCAAGAGCACTAAATTTGCGGCCACCTCTTCTCCAACAAACCATTCCACTCCGCCGCGTAGCGGCGGCGAACGGCTAGTCTTACCTCTCTAGTGGAGTCTGGTGTCTGTCCGTCCGTACGTCCGTCCGCGGCTAGGGTTAATTAATGTAACGCAAATGCGGGCGCTCTACTTGCTGCCGAGAGCAGCGAAGGCGGCGTCGATTGGCTAAAAAGCGGCCGAGCGCAGCAAAGGCTGCCCTCATTGGCTAAATTCAGTATTGTGTTTTGTACACACTATATGTGGACTACACATCGTACTTAAAAGCGCCGCTTAAATTTCATTTTGCTCTTATTTTCAGCTGCGGTATGCAAGGCCACGCAAAGGGCGCTGCCTGTGTGCGCGTTAGTTAGCAGAATTAAAAGCTGCCGATGAGCACACACGTACTATATCGTCGTAGGAGCTGTTGAAAAACGTTGTAGGCCCTGGTGACTTATATTTCGGCCTCAATCGCAGATTTAGTACCTATTGGATATAGAATGATGTTTTAGGCTTCGTAGTACTGTTGTACTAATTTAACTTACAATATTATTTTGCTTAGTTCTATTATCAAGGCTTGTCATATTTTTGCTTGCAGTCATTTGTAGTAGTAGTAGAAATAACAATTATATCAGCTTTTAATAATAAATAGCAATTATATTACTATTAATAATAATGTGAAAAACTAAAAAATATGACTATTGTGCCTTACACCCCTTCACCCCACACTGCCTCCGGGGAAAAGTGTCATCTTCCTCTGTATTTGCACACGTAGTGTGCGACCTTAAGCTATTGTGTGAGCTTTCCAACAATATATGCTATGTAAATTAAACAAAATCGGAACAGCGTTTGTGATTCAGCTAGCGCGGAGGCACGTGACTCAGCAAAAACACGAAACACGAAAGAACACCGACCCACATTATGTAGATGATGGGATAGAAGAGCAACACGAAGCACGGAAGGTCATGGACGATGAAAAAAGACTTAGCCGATGCAAACCATGAAGTTTATGAGTAGCGTGAAAGACGGAAGAGCACACAGCCATGAAAAGGACAGACGAACAAGAATATGACGGGAACGTACGGGCCACGGAATAAAATTAAATACATAGACACCCCAGCATGCTGAAAAGCACAGCTACGGAAGACCACGTATCGGTGAGAGTGAACAGAAACAATTCTCCAACAACACCACGGTTAAACATGGAACACAGTCAACAGACCAAACAAGAACCCGCGGGAGACCATAAGCGGGATATCACCGAATATTGGGACGCGATATTAGGGTAGAACCGGAGCTCACCGAGTCTCACAGCACGATACTACGGTAGCTAACGATCGCATTGACGAAAGACCAACCGCGACACTACAAGTTAGCACGATAGCATGACCTCTGTCACTAAGCGATGGACGAACGCAGTCGCGGAGCTATACACGGAAATATCACAGCGCCGCGGAGAACGATACCAGTGTTGAACCTGAGCTTACCGAGCCACGGAGGACAGTACTACATTAGAGCTAGATTGCACGGACGGCGGACCAGCCACGAAATAAACGGGGAGGTGGGCGCTTGGGGTGACCACGTCTGCACACTGTGGAGCACGATGCCATTGTAGAGCACAATAACACGGACAACGCAGATACACAACGTAGCACAATACCATAGACAGCATTACCACACCGTGATTGCACGATAGTGAGATACCGCGGTCGATGGAACCTCACCAGGAGAGCACGATACACGGGCGACGGAACAACACGACTGCATGGAGACACCAAACCACGGAATAGCACACTTCAGCTAGAGCACCGGCGATGGAAGGCCAATGGTCACGAAATAGTATCTACCACGAAGCCAGTGCAGCCCACGTAAGCGTTTGAGAGCAGAGAAAAGTTAGCATTAACGAAAAGGCCGTATTAAAGAGCATGAACCCATAAGAGAAAGACCATAACCGCTGAGCAGCGTGGGCCACGGGTGAGCAGGAGCTACGAAGCCAGGAAGAGCACAGAAGAGCGCGAGCTATTGAAGAACATGACATCCAACCTGTAGTACGGTGTAATGGAAGCGTACCGAACCACGATATTACACGAATCCACATGAGACTACGGAATAGTATGTCGATAAGTACACGAAGCCGCGACGTACCGGGGAGAACGACGCTCACAAAGCAAACGACGCTAACGATCACTTCAATTTGCGGCCACCTCATCTCCAACAAACCATTCCACTCCACCGCGTAGCAGCGGCGAATGGCTAGTCTTACCCCCCTTGTGGAGTGTGGTCTGCGTCCGTCATTCCGTCCGTAACGGGCTAGGGCTAATAAAACTCCCGCTAATACGCGCGTTCTATTGGCTGCCGAGCGTAGCGAAGGCGGCGGCGATTCGCTAAAATTGCAATATGTGGAGTACATATTATATGTGGTCTACACATCGTACTTAAAAGCACCGTTCAAATTTCATTTTGCCCCCATTTTCGAAACGGAAGCCGCGAAACGTCACGTTACTCGAGGTACGCTGCGTGTATGCATGTTAGTTTACCTTAGTAGCTAGCAAGACACACATACACAGATAGTCCGATGTTCCTGGGGCTGCTTAGGGGGTAGCTTATAACTTGCAGGATTTTATCCTGCAAGTAGGTAGCCGTGCTATGGGGATTTAGTTCCAGAGCCCTCTGGGTTCTTGGGACTTTATCCCACCGCCCACTCTGCGCGAGAGCACATTTGGCACCTGGTCCATTGACCGCAAACCCGACAGCGAACCAGTTGAGCCGGTCGTTAATGGTTATTGATGGGCACGCACATTGCGTGCGTGCAGTTGGTCAGGAGGGGTACCGTAACTGGCCTCTTTTAACCGACAGATGGGATGGGGGCTGTAATAGCCTATCAATAACCAGCCTTTGCAATTAACGGCCGCCTTTGGGCAAAAGGATATCGCACCTCAAGCTACAGTACTATCCGGGGGCCCAACCCTGAAGATTCGACTGCACAATTTGCAAACTAAAACCGCTCCGGGCCTCACGGCCCGTGACTGTGGGATAAGTGATCGGAGATAACCTTGATGGGAGCAAGCAATCCCGGGTAGTACGCATATTCCAACACACTACTCCATGAAAACCTACTACTGCGTGCTGTGTACTTAGACATTGTCTAACGCGTCACGTTTTCGTGTTCGCAGAACTATGGGTCGGAGTAAGCGAAAGAGGACGCGCGAGGAACTGGAGGAGGCCCTGCGCGAGAATGAACTGATCAATGCGACACCCATGCAAGAGGAGAAGGAAGCACGGAAACGGCGTATGAGCAAGCGCAGAAGGAAGCGGTGTGACTTGAACAAAGCGCTTCAAGCCCTCAGTGTGCACCAAGAAGCTACGGCGGTTACGGAAGCTACGGAAGGTCTAGCTGATCGTATTGAAGAGCGGGAGGAAAAGACAGAAGAGTCCGATCCTATGATACTTCAGCGCCGGTTTGCGGCTGAAATGGAGGCGGCGTACCAAGCTGAAACGGAGGACATGGTTCGACAAGATATCCCGGTCTTGGCTGCGCAATGAGCACGCGAAAGACGAGCTAACAGGACATTGTCTCAGAAAGAGCGCGAGCGTACCAGTGATGCAGAGAGAGCTCGCACGAGACGAGCTAATATGTCAATCTCTCAGCGTGACCGTGCCCGGAAGAAGGACGCCGAGCGCAAATGTGCCCGTAGAGCTCAAATGAACGGAGAAGAGCTTCAGGAACGACAGCAGCGGGAGAGGCAGCGTCAGACGGCACATAGAGCGGACTTGACTGCAGAACAACAGCAACAGGCCCGGGAACAAAACCGTGTACAACATGCTCATCGTAGAGAAGACCTGTTAGAAGATGACCGCGAAGGTGATCGTGACCTACACCGTCAACAGAAAGCGGATCGGCGATCTCGGCAGACAGAAGAAGAGCGTCTGCAACAACTCGAGCGAGTACGCACAAGACGCCAATGTGTCCGTCACGGTCATGCGCTAATTTCCCTCGAAAACTTCGACGCGTCCATGATAACCGGTGACTACGTCGTAGACGGCCGGCACAAGCTCCCGGCTGCAACGGTTTGTCCGATCTGCAATGCTTGGAAATGGCCTGGCGAGTCTGCGATATCATGCTGTCTGGCAGGCAGGGTAAAGTTGCCTCCACTGCACCACGCGCCACCAAAACTGCTTCAGCTGTACGGAGATCTTGAGTTTCGCCGTCAGATTCGTGCCTACAACCAAGCTTTTGCGTTTACGTCGATTGGTGCTTCGTGCTCAAACCGATCGTTTCAAAACGTACGTCAAGACGAGAGCGTTGCCGGTACACACGGGGTGTACACATATCGCATTCAAGGGCCTATGGGGCACTACTTAGGGTCTCTCCTCCCCCACATAGACCGTCGGACAGGCGCGCGGGTAGCACCCAAGTTTGCGCAGATCTACATTGTGGATCCAGACATGCAACGCCGCGCGGAGCGACGTCTTGGTATATTCGCGGATCTGGATCGTGTTGCACTACTAGACATCGAGAAAATGATGGCAGAGCACAACCCATTGGCGCAACGGTTCCTCCACTTTGGGTAGTAAGTTCGCCAACACAACACGGAGGCTCCAGTAGACTTGGTGTTCCGTCTGCACGACAACTCCTCGCGACCGAGGACGCATAACCGCCCCACTGTGTCTGAAGTGGCTGCGACTCACATTGAGGATGGCAACCTGGCTCAGCCTCGGGATCTACTACTCTTTACACGCGATCAAAGACTGATACGTTTGTACGAGACTCATGCCGATTACGATCCACTCCAATACCCGCTTCTCCTTCCATATGGAGAGAAGGGCTGGACCTACACAGACGAGTTCGCGAATGGTGCTGAGTATAGAAACAAGAAGGCGATGTCGCTTCGTGAACACGTCGCGTTCCGCCTCCACCAGAAAGCGGATGATCAGTCCGCTCTCCACCAAGGTGGGCGTCTATTTCAGCAGTGGTGTGTGGATCAGCGTGCAAAATGTGAGCAAGAACAGCTTCGCTGGGTGGCCGACAATCAGAAAACACTACGCGCCGATCAATACAGGGGTGTTCAAGACGCTTTGCTCAACGAAGATACTTTGGCTCTGGCGGAAGGAGAAGTACTGCTGTCGGAATATGACCGGGCCCAGAACAGATTGGTGCACCCGGACCGGGACGGAGGCGGCAGAGGACGACCTACCCACTTTCTTAATCAGGTTGGCAAGCGTATCATACTACCGGCTTCGCACCTGGGTAGCCCGCGGTCCATGTACAAGTCGTATCAAGATTCGATGGCAATTGTTCGGGAGTATGGACGGCCCAAACGTGCAACCCCAAATGGGACGAGATTCTTGAAGCGATACCTTCCGATATCCAGACAGCTCAAGATCGACCAGACATCGTGGCTCGCGTGTGGCAGCAGAAACTGCAAGCGACGCTTGACGATTTAAACCAAGGCGTTCTGGGGCGAGTGCGCGCGCGGATTTATGTTGTCGAGTTTCAAAAACGAGGGCTCCCCCACGCTCACGTTCTGATTATTTTGGCTGACGAAGACAAACCTCGAACCCGCGAGATCGTAGACAAGATGGTATGCGCTGAGATCCCAGATAAGGATACAAACCCTCAGCTGTATGAGACGGTCATGTCATGCATGCTCCATGGTCCATGCGGGCCTGCAAACCCTTCCTGCGCGTGTATGAAGGACGGCAAGTGCACCAAAGGATATCCGAAGCCCTTAGCAGACGTTACACAAGCCAATGCCAATGGATATCCAGTGTACAGACGACGTCGACGGCAAGAAGGTGTTCTAAAGTTCAAAGGCAGAGAATACGACAATGCTACGATCAACCAGTGGGTTGTACCGTACAACCCGTACTTATCCCAGAAGTACAACTGCCACATCAATGTGGAAGTGTGCACGGATATAACTGCGGCTAAATACCTGTACAAGTATGTGTACAAAGGACCCGACATGGCTATACTCACTGTGGAAGAAGTCCGAGGAGGGCAGCAGAGTGCGCGTCGAGAACCAAATGAGATTCTACGTTTCTTGAGCGCCCGTTACATTTCTCCGGTGGAAGCTTGCATGCGCCTGCTCGATTTCACGATTCAGGGGGAAACCCATGCGGTGACACAGCTGACGGTTCATCTCGAGTCAGGGCAGACGGTTTGCTTCCGCGAAACGGAAAACCCGGAGGCGGTTTTGGAACGTGGTAGTCACACGATGCTGACCAGATTCTTTGAGTTGTGTGCGAGTGAAGTGCCCGAGAATCATATTGCCAGAACGATGTTGTATCAGGACATCCCTAAAGAGTTCTGCTGGAAAGCGCCGGAGAAAGGGCAACCGAAAAGGTGGGTTCGCAGGAAACAGTATCAAGCTGCGGTTGGTCGCATGATTCATGTGTCTCCTCGAGACATGGAGCGGTTCTATCTTCGGCTACTGCTCTGTCAGCGTAGAGGTCCAACATCGTTTGAAGACTTGAGAACGGTTAACGGGATTGTCTGCCCCACATTTCAAATTGCGGCGCGGGAGGCTGGCTACTTGGAGAATGATAACGAGTGGGTTTCGTGTTTGAGGGAAGCGGCTGAGTTCCAAATGCCATATCAACTACGCCAGCTCTTCGTCACCATTCTGGTGTATTCAGCTCCAGCAAATGTTGGTGTTCTATGGGATCGGTTCTTTGCGGATCTTTCCCAAGACTTCGCACGCAAACATCAGGCTTTGATGGACCCCTTTAAGTCGGCGTTGATCGAATTTGAAACGCTGATGAGCATTAGAGAACTACTTGAAGCGAACGGGTATGCGGTAGGAGACTTCGACGAGCTTCCTCAGTTGGGGTCGTTCCCAACATTGATTCGTGAAGCGCTTCGCCAAAACGGATTACTACGACGTGAGCTCACTGGATACGACTAGCCGTTCGCCGCCGCTACGCGGCGGAGTGGCACGGTTTGTTGGAGATGCGGTGGCCGCAAATTTAAGTACTTCTTGGTGTCGCGTGTTTTGTGAGCGTGGTTCACCCAGTAGATCTTGGCATCGTGTATTTAACCACTTGCTTTTCCGTAGTCTCATTCGGCCCCGTATAATATCGTGGCTTGGAACGTTTCCGTTACCCCGTATTTCAGGTTGGATATTGTTTTCTTCAATGGCCCATGCTCTTTCGTGCTCTTCCCGGCTTCGTAGCTCCTGCTCACCCGTGGACCACGCTGCTCAGCGGTTATGCGCTCTCTCTTGTGGGTTCATGCTCTTTAGTACGGTCTTTTCGTTAAAGCTAACTTTTCTCTGTTCTCAAACGTTTACGTGGGTTGCACTGGCTTCGTGGTAGATACTATTTCGTGACCGTTGGCCTTCCATCGCCGGTGCTCTAGCCGAAGTGTGCTATTCCGTGGTTTGGTGTCTCCATACAGTCGTGTTGTTCCGTCGCCCGTGTATCGTGCTCTCCTGGTGACGTTCCATCGACCGCGGTATCACGCTATCGTGCAATCACGGTGTGGTAATGCTGTCTATGGTGTTGTGCTCACGTTGTGTATCTGCGTTGTCCGTGTTATCGTGCTCTACAACGGCATCGTCCTCCACAATCGTGGTCACCCCAAGCACCCCCCCCCTCTCCATTTCGTGGATGGTCCGGCGTCCGTGCAATCGAATTCTAATGCGCTATTGCCCTCCGTGGCACGGTAAGCTCAGGTTCTACACTGACATAGTGCCCCGTGGCTCGGTGATTTCGCGTCTACAGCTTCAGTGTCCGCATTTCTATCATGGTTTAGTGTCTTGGCCACCGTCCAAGTCATCGTGTTATTTTGTGGTGTCGGCGCAGGTCTGCCGTTTGTTCTGTTGTGAGCTACCGTAGTATCGCACTGTCGGACTCGGTGAGCTCCGGTTCTACCCTGGTATCGTGCTCAAATGCTCGATGATTTCCCGTTTATGGTCTCCCGCGGCTTCATGCCTGGTCTGTCGACCGTGCTCCGTGCTCTACCGTGGTGCTACGGGAGAATTGATGTCAGTGCCCTCTTACCGCTACGTGGTTCGAACGTGCGTGCGCTTCCGTAGCTGTGCTTTTCAGCATGCTGGGGTGTCTATATATTAGCTCCCTTCCGAGGCCCGTACGCTCCCATCATATTCTTGTCCTTCTGTCCTTTTCATGGCTGTGTGCTCTTCCGTCTTTCACGCTACTCATAAACTTCATGGTTTGCATCGGCTAAGTCTTTTATCATCGTCCATGACCTTCCGTGCTTCGTGTTGCTCTTCTATCCCATCATCTACATAGTGTGGGTCGGTGTTCTTTCGTGTTTCGTGTTTTTGCTGAGTCACGTGCCTCCGCGCTAGCTGAATCACAAACGCTATTCCCATTTTGTTTGATGTACGCAACATATATTGTTGGAAAGTTCACACAATAGCTTAAGGTCGCACACTACGTGTGCAAATACAAAGGAAGATGATACTTTTTCCCGGGGGCAGTGTGGGGTGCAGGGGTGTAAGCCACAATAGCCATATTTTAAAGTTTTCACAATATTATTATTATTAATAATAAATGATTTAATATCGAACGCTGATATAATAATTATGTGTACTACTACTACTACCAATAACCGCTAGCAAAAATATGATATATAAATTTTTTATATAGTACTACGCAAAACAGTTTTGTAAGTTTTAATATTTGAAAGGTATTACGAAGACTAAAACATCATTCTAAATCAATAAGTACTAAAGTTTCGATTGAGGCCGAAATATAAGTCACCAAAGCCTACAATAATTTTCAACAGCTCCTACCACGATATAGTACGTGTGTGCTAATCGGCGCCTTTTAATTATGCTAACTAACGCGTACACAGGCAGCGCCCTTCGCGTGAGGTGGCGGTCCACAGTTGAAAATGAGAGCAAAACGAAACTTGAGCGGTGCATTTAAGTACGATGTGTAGACCACATATAATATGTACACCACATATTGCAATTTTAGCGAATCGACGCCGCCTTCGCTGCGCTCGGCAGCCAATAGAACGCCCGTAATAGCGTGAGTTTTATTAACCCTAGCCCGTTACGGACGGACGTACGAACAGACACACGTCAGACTCCACTAGGGGGGTAAGATAAGGTTTTAAAAACTAGCGGTCTGAGCGCCCGCTTCGCGGACGCTAGGGCATGGTTGGTTGGTGTAGTGTGGGCTGTCCGCCTCCGCTGCGCTGCGGCGGATGAAAGAATATTCTGAAATCAAAGCTAAATGTATTATATGTATTACGTGCCCTACCAAGTCCGCGTTCCAAAGATCTCCCTGTACACAATATTGTTGGTGTGTACGTTCCCGTCCTCATCGATGGCCTCTGGATCTACAGCAATCTTGATCGCCTTCCTCGAAGTCACTCTCGACAACGCCACATAAAGCTGCCCATGTGCGAAGACCGGTGATTCCAAGTATATACCCACGTGGTGGATCGATTGTCCTTGGGCCTTATTGATAGTCATGGCGAACGCTGGAACCACGGGGAACTGCTTACGCTTGAGTTTGAACGGGAACTCCTTGTCATCGTCCTCACTATAAAAGACGATCCGAGGAATGAACACCTTCTTACCCTTGAACGGCCCGGACATAATGCTGGCCTCGATACTTCTCTCGCGCAGTGACACAACCCGAAGCCGCGTTCCGTTGCAAAGTCCTGCGTCGCTATTCAGGTTTCTAATCATGATGATAGGTGTTCCAACCTTCAGAACAATCCTGTGCGGAGGGATACCGGAGAAGTTAAGAGAGTTTAAGAACTCCTGCTCAAACATATTTGCATCCGCGACCCCTTCGAGGCTGTCCACCGAGAGATACTCCTTCGTTTCACCCGATAGCCGTTCCGCAACCATGTCGTTGATACGCCGAACACTTGCATTTGTGGGGGCTAGTATGGCTCGCTCAACGAAGTATTCATCGGGTAAATTCTCAGTATCAACGCCCGGGTACACCGCATCTATGAGTGCGTTGACGTTGCGGACTCGTCGGTCCTCTTCAACTTCGTCCAAGTCTCGCTCGTGTTCCTCGTCCGCCGGAGGTAGTAGCCTGAAACTTGGGAGAGGCTCCATATCCGCGTCTTCTTCGTCAGAGGTCATTTGCTGTACCCGTCGTTCTGGAATGATACACATGTCGCGTGGAAGGCAAATGTCGCCATCACCGATCTCATGGTTGACTGGGTAACGGCCTTCTCCAATTTGAAGTAAAAATTCAGAGAATTCCGCTAACTCAGTTGCACTGGCCGCGTCTGGGGCGGTGCGGACACGCATGTTCTCGGTCAGCCGCACTTGACGCAAATGCTCCCATAGCGGGGAAGACTTAAAGCAAGCTTGAATCGTCTCCGCACGCGTAGCATCCTTCAGTACAGGTAGAATCTGGCGGTGATCACCGCTGAACACCATTACCTTTCCGCCGAATGGCTCCAGATCGTTCTTCATAATATCTCGAAGCAACCTGTCAACAGCCTCAAAGCAAGCTCGGTTCATCATCGGCGCTTCGTCCCAAATGATCAAACTCGCGCTACGAATCAATTCGGCTTTTTGGCTCTGCCATGAAAGGCCGCACGTCGACGTCTCTGTTAGTTTGAGGGGAATCCGGAACGTTGAATGCGCGGTATGACCTCCAGTTAACAGAGTGGCTGCAATCCCACTCGATGCAACCGCGATGGCAACCTTACGTTGCATCCGAACGTGAGCGAGTATTTGCTCGAGTAGGAACGACTTTCCTGCTCCGCCCGGACCATCCAAAAAGAAAAGCTTCTCTCCTCCAACCGGTCTGCTCACAGCAGCAATAACTTGGTCAAAAATATCCCTCTGGTTGCTGTTCAAGTGGTCTGCCAGCTCCGCAATATGCTCCAGTTCGTTTTGGGGGTACGCATCAATCTCTTGCTGGACAACATCAACAGACGCTGTATCCGGGTCGTCCACTTGAGCAGATACATCGTCGTAATCGGCTAGCAGAGGAAGGCCGTACATGTCGAGGGACGTTTGGTTCGAAACCAAGTAATCAGCCAAATTCTTCAACGCCTTGTACTCCGCCATTCGAAGACGCACCTCCTCTTCGCGTACATTATGCAGGTCTGCGTCTCTTACCTCAATGCTTCGTGCATAGTCCTCTGACATATCCTGCTTGAACCTGTCCCATAGATCTTTGGCATTAGCAGGCATCGAGTAAACCAAAATGATGCCGAAGAGTTGGCGTAGCTGGTACGGCATCTTGACCTCGGCGGCTTCGCGTAAGCAATGTATCCACTCGTCGTCATTTTCCAAATATCCAAGCGCCAAAGCTGCTTGCTGATATGTAGGATGTTCCGTACCATCAACCGTTCGAAGATCCGCAAAGGACTTAGGCGAGCGTCGGTTACACAGGAGAAGTCGTAAGTAGAAGCGTTCCGGGTCCTGCGGAGATACGTGTACCAAGCGTCCCAGAGAAGCAACGTACTTCTTATACGGTTCCCACGTCTTGTGCTCCGTCCAACAGTACTTCCGCGGCACATCCTTGCACAGTAGATTGGCCGTAGCTTCTGGGTTACACGCGCACAGCTTGAAAAACTCCGTCAGCATTGATCTGTCCCCACGGTTAATCAAGTTGTGAAGCTGGGGGGTCGTCGCTTGGTCGCGATAAGCAACCATGCTCATTCTTTCCAAATGGATAGGTAGCGTCACGACAGAATGTGTTGATCCTTGTGTTGGATGCATGAATAGCCGCATGCAAGCTTCTACCGGAGAAATATACCTCCCGAGGAGATACTGAAGAATTTCGTTCGCCCGAATTTCTTCGCCTTCAATCGTGATTGTCGTCATGTCCGAGCCCTTGTAGACGTACTTGTAGATGTACTTGATGGCCTTGTTTGTGGCACAAACCTCTACGTTGATGTGGCAGTTGTATTTCTGCGACAGGAACGGATTGTACGGGACCACCCATTGATTGATGGTCGCGTTGTCCCATACTTTCCCCTTATGGCACAAAATTCCATCCGGACGGCGACCACGCTTGTACGTGGGGTATTTGTCGGGGGTCATCACCGTTTCGTCCGCGAGCGCCTTTGGAAACTTCTTGGAGCACCTTCCGTTCTTCATGCACGGGCAGTTCGGGTTCTGTTGACCACAGGGTCCATGCAGCATATTGGAAATCACCGTATCGTACAGCTCGGGGTACTTCTCTTTATCCGGGAGCTCTGAGGATACCAGCTTATCGACGTCTTCCTTGGTAGTGGGCTTGTCCTCCGGACGCAGGATAAGCAGTATGTGGGCGTGGGGAAGACCACGCTTCTGATATTCCACTACGTGGACTCGAGCGGCTTGAATCCCCAGCACACCCTCATCGAGATCCTTGTTAAGAGCTTTTAGTTTCTCTATGAACACGCGAGCCACGATGTCCGGTCGGTCGGATGCTTTCTCTCCACGGCGTAAGTTTTCCTTGATCTCAGGCCAGTTCGGGTTGGATGTCATCGTAATGAACAGGTTCGGCGCTCCTGTTTCACGGACGATAGCCATGGCATCCAAGAAGCGTTGGTACATGTAGCGGGGCCACCTGTAAACTTCGGAGGTATGATGATCTTGCGGCCAACCTCACCCGCATCTGGCTCCGCTGACTCCTGCTCCGTATTATTCCCACGGCGAGTCCTACGTATGGCCGCCTCGTCGTCAGCTGCCATTCTGTGGATTTCAACAGACTCGCCACGCAATGCGTCCGTGAGTCCCTGGAGGGTTTCCAATCGATATTGGAGCTGGTTCTTCTTGATGAAGCGCAGGCGTTCTTGTTCGCATTTGGCCCATTGGTCAACGCAGTATTGCTGCGTCAGTCGCCCACCGCGCAGGATAAGAGAATTACTAACCGTCCGGTCGTAAAGCAGATACGCCTCATATTCCCGAACGGACATGGTTAAGGGGTCACCGTGGCGATCGACGGGATTACCAGCGTACGGGATATCGTAAGTCCATCCATTCTCCCCGTACGGAAAGAGTAGAGGGTACTGCAGCGGGTCATAGGTAACGCTCGTCTCAAATATGCGCTTGAAACCTCCTCCGGTCGTGTGTAGGATTATATCCCGATGCTCAGCAGCGTTTGTATCGATCACAACGGCTGCCACCTCTGATGCAGTTGGGGTGTTATGCGTACCCGGGTTCGCATTCCGTGTGACGTGCAGACGCAGCTTAAGGTGATCCCCCTCCGGAAGAAAATTACTCAAGGCTAACGACGGGTCATGGTCATCAACGTCTTCCCCTGCCTCTCGGCGTCGTTCGTGCTCCCTGATGGCTGCTGCATACGCATCCCAACCACGATCTATCAAAAATCTACGCGCGTTGATAAATTCTTGTGTGTACGGGTTGTGCGCCACCATCATTTGGTCAATCGTTTCCATAACGGCGCGATCGAGGCCTTGGGTCATGTTCATACGGCTTCTCACACGGGCATCCATGTCGGGATCGTTAAAGTAAACTTGGGCATACATGGAGCGGCCGAATGTTGGAGGTAGTAACGATCCCATGCGGTGGCACACTGACCCTTGTACACGGAAGTTGTAGACACCATTCCGTGTCACACTTTCGTCGACGTTGAGAGGCCGAGACCGCGAAGCTCCCATGGACGTAAATGCGAATACGTTGTTGTAGGCTCGGATTGACCGCATGAAGGTCGGGTTTTCGAAAAGTGATAGTAGAGCATCAGGTGCTGTTCGCGAAGATGGAACGAACACCAGTCCGTTACGACAGCAGCATCCGTCTGTCTCTTTGGGAAACTTCCAAGCGTTACAGTAGTGACAAACACGCTCGTTCTCCCGGTTGTCGTCCATGTAACGCGTAAAGTAGTGACGACCCCCGGAAACTGTGGAAGGGTCAAAACTTTCGTGGTGTGCGAGGCCCTTCTTATACTGCCGAGACCGCCGGCGGAACCGGTCCTGCTCCTTTTGCTGATCCCTTTGTTCATCCGTCATGGCTTCCCTTGGTGCTCTAAGCGCGGTAGCTTCTCGGGCGCGCTGTGCTTGCCGCTGCTCATCGGACATGCCTCTTCTGCGATCTCTATGCGCTGCTGTATCTCGCTCGCGCTCTGTTTGTTGCTGCTCCTCAGACATGGCTTCTCTGTGCTCTCTCCGCGATGCTGTATTTTCATCGCGCTCAGTTTGACGCTGTTGATCGGACATGCCATTTCGGCGATATCGGTGCGCTTCTGCATTTTGTTCGCGCTCAATTTGGCGCTGCTCATTCGACATGCCTTCCCTGCAAACTTCGTGTTCCATTGTATGGCGAATCCTTGCATTTGGACTGTCTTCCTCTGTCCTGGTGGCTCCGAGGTTGCCTTGTGCGTCTCGATCATATGCTTGATGAGCTAAGAAGTTTTCTGGCTCCAGTCGACCCCGTCGTACCCTCGCTTGTTCGGCATTTCTGTCCCGATCTCGAATAAACTGGGATTCGGATCTGTTAGCTCTACGAATTCGCTTCCTCTCCGCATCTTTCGCTCGTTCCCGTTGTTTTTGTGAGCTCGTCATGGTAGCTCGCTTAATCCGGGCTCTTTCTGCACCGCGTGCACGTGTAGCCGCTGCGGTATTTTCGGTCACAGGTCCTGACATTCCAATCTCAAATCCGTGGGTCTCGTATTGGCCTTCGCGACGCGTCTCCTCCTCGAATCGTCGTTGATGCTCGCCGGGATCATCTTCCTCTGTCTTCTCCTCACGCTCTACAGCTGGACCGGATACTCTTATCAGTCCTGATTCAGATGCGGCGTGAGCTTCAACTAACTCGAGCTGCTCCAATTCTTGGATTGCCTTGCGGTAGCGGGCCTCTGCGTTACGAAGTCTCTGTTTACGGAGTTGTCTATCCTTACGCGACTCTTCGTGGGATTGGAATGCGTTCTCACGCCGGGCTCGTTGTACGCGGTCATCTAGCTCCTCGCGGGTAATTCTAACCATTGGACAGAGTTAGTCGAGTTAATTGTGCACCAAAACCCGCTACACAATTGTTGGGGAACCTTTTTCTTTTCCTCGGGGCTCTTGCCATGTCCTTCTATCTTGAACGCGTCTATCGCCTGATCTAAATGGAAAATAATTACATGGGCGGTTAGACTCGAAAGTCTAAGTGCACTGGGAGCTATTCTACAGCTATTTCATGAATATAAGCACCAGAACATGGACACAGTAGCTTAAGCAACGGGGTATTCGAATAGAACCCCGAACTTTCCTTTCCAGTACTAATCCAGAAGCCCTCTGTGAATAGAACACATCACTGTCATTTCCATCCCGGCTCCTCGGATTACAAACAACTTAGGGGTATCGTCACTCCAGGGGCTTGTTGGTCCAGTCAGCTTTTGCTTAGGCCCTCCCCTTGGCCGACGTGTTACAGCCCTCAGCTCACGGTCCGACGGGTCCAAATTACCTTGCACGGCTGTGGACCAAGCAGCTGTACATGGTAATTCAGACGCCGCATCGCGCTGTTGCCTCTTGGGTACGTCAAAGCTGTTGCCTCAGCCCTGTTGAGTGGTTGCCCAGGTCTGTTCGATACCGTCCAGCCCTTCAGGTCATGTCAGTAGTATGCACAGGGTGTCCGAGAACGACCCAGCCCCTCACGGGGCTCACACATTTCCGAAAATGCTCTAAAACTGTCTATTATGAT
Source organism: Phytophthora betacei (assembly GCA_011320135.1). NCBI lineage: Eukaryota > Oomycota > Peronosporomycetes > Peronosporales > Peronosporaceae > Phytophthora > Phytophthora betacei. Next base: position 163,553 of record JAANHX010000358.1, read on the forward strand.
GATATGCTATCTAAGTGTACAGGCGCGGGGCTCACTCATGCTCTTAAAGTGTTTTTTTTCTTGATCTCTTGTCCTTGCACTTGGTCTTGGGCTCCTTGCTCTTGTGAGACCGACTGCTGCATTCCTTTCCGTCCCGCCAGAAGTGCTCTCGCAAAGTGTGTTTTGATGTGGGAGCTCACACTTTAAGAGCACCTCTGTATTGCGGGACTGTAACGACTCTTCCGCATGTGGCTGCAACTTCGGTTTGGCCAATTGGCAGCACGCGCCACTCGCTTTTGGAGCGTGGACACTCGCGGTGGGTCTAGGACCCCTAGGCGCGTGCATGGTGGTAGACGCTCCCAGTCACACCCACCCCAACCTGATTGCTATCGCTACCAACTGCCATACCACTTTGGAGTCTCGGGGCAAGCCTCAGACTGTATCCTGAGAGGTCTCTCTTGAATATATGGTAGGGCAAGGAGCCCAACGCCCGTACATACATGCATATACATCTAAAACTACCCTACTCCTATTATACAGCCAGCGCACCTTGTCCTCTCCGCGCCGTCGCTCAAAAATCCAATTTTGTGTTTTGAATGAAAAGTCAGTCGAAAAATATTGTCCAATCAGGGCGCGAGTTAATTGTGTGACGCTTTTGGACATATTTGTAATTTATGCATAGTTAGGTCGAGTCAGAAAGATAGGCGCGGTCGGTAAGATGGGAGGAAACTGTATTTGAAAGGCCGAGTGTAGCCATGCGAAAAGGCAGGAAAAAGCAGCAAGACGGGGAATGCGACGGACTGACGGACGGACAGACCGACAGGCTACAAGGTTAGAAGCGGGGAGACTAGCGGTCTGGGCGCCCGCTCCGCGGACGCTAGGGCATGGTTGGCTGGTGTGGTGTGAGCTGCCCGCCTTCGCTGCGCTGCGGTGGGCTTAGAATATCTACTTAGAGCGAGGCTACATATAATATATACTGTGATCTACTTATGCTACGTTCCAAAACAACACCGCACACAATATTCTCAGTGCTCACATGCTATGGTAAACATGACCAGGATTTAACGTGATCTGCAAGATGAGCACCATCTTACCCGGGAAGGTTTTGGCTATAATCCCGTTTGAACGTATAGCTCCTAAAACAACACGAATCAGAGGTGCGCGTGGTAGCAAATGTAATATATGCTGTGCGGAAGACGGGTCAGTACCACTGATGATCCCAAATTGGTATAGATAGGTGAGGAATCCCAGTGTAGCTGGAGTAAATACGCCTACTCAAACATATTACCATCCGCACGTCATTGCCATGAGGCAGTTGACACGATATCTTTGATTGCGACGGTCTATTAGACCAAGGTTTGTTCGGCTCCTCGCGCGACGTTCAAGTACTATTTGCCGATGGTCGCCACAGACGCCAATATTATGCCTTATTATCGTTCCGCTGAGCTCTTTATGATAGTACTGAAGGATCTTTCTACTATCTTCCGCATGCATTAATCTTACTTGTGAAGCTGACTTACTTACTGATTTGCATAGCTACTGACTGACAGAGTGGCGTAGATCCTTTCGAGTGACATTTACTGGTTGGGATATGTATGGCGAACATACGAAGCCACATGGCTGTATGCAAATTATCAGATCGTATATATCATAGACTTGAATCGAAAAGTGGCTCATGTACATTAGATGAAGTACTTTCGCTGTCTACCTGACAGCCCGACGTGCTATTTAATGTGTCCGGTGCATATCTCGCAAGGTGGTCAATGAGTGTAGATGCCACGTGCTTGTGATAACCAAAACATATACATGGGGTCACTGTTGCTTTCACGGTACTTTTGCATCGTGATGGTAGTTTATTGTGCTTACTCTTCTGATGTATGAGTCATTATGACCAAGCGCATTACTTACTGTAAACAGGTCATACCGCAGGGATACATGCATGCTAACCGCACGTCCGTTAGCAGTAGTCAGCACTTATATATAAGCGCGGTGGGAACACCTTATAGCCACCCGCGACTCAACCGAGCTCTTATCTCGACCATTATCGATAGGGCACTAAAGTACAGTACTGCGTACAGATACATCGACTTGCGACAGCCACTTGTATGGTCTGCATTACCGCACATGTGTTCGTGTCTACGTAGACAGCAACGTATCGTAGCGGCGTGTAGTACTCACTTAATACTGAAGTTTCAATTTGTGAGCGCCCATTAGTGGAATACGCGCTGTGAAAGGTTGATGGTACATACAGCATGATTTAGCTTATGTCCCAATGAGTGATTGTACTTGTCGTCTACGTGACGTGTATGCGGATAGGAACGGCCAGCTTGCGGCTGCTCCGCAGTAGATACTATGTGCTAACTATCATATGAAACGCGCTACGTTCTTTAGGTGCGTCAACACGCTTGGTGGCGCCACAGTCAGCTTACAGTATGTGCGTCCCCAAGCCTTGCACCGTCAGCCAGTATACAAAACTATGCGGGGTAAGGGGATATAAGGATGTATATCCAAATCACCTGCTCTTCTGCTGCTTCTTTTGCTCAATGTACCTGACGTTTCGGGCGGTCAGCTTGCGAGGGCGGCTGTGTCTATTTTTCTTCTTGAGATACCAGTCAGGGCCCATCACCTTCTCGACGTTTGGCAGGCTTTCCTGGCGGCGCACTTCGGCCGAATCAGGTGGTGGAAGCTTTTCCTCCCAGAACTTAACCGTTTTTGGGCCGTTCTTGCAGGCAATACAGTGTCGCACGCTGCCCCGTCCGCTGATTGTACGGAACGCGTAGCCGTACTGCAGCTTCCAGCAGCAGACGCAGCGCGCTCGGGGGTCCGTAGTAGACCGCTGCGGGTTCAGCAGAAGCGGGTCAATCTTCGCTCGGCCCACCATTTTGCAAACTGTGAGTAAGTTAGCAACATTTATTGTTTTAACCAATTACTTGCGTCCAAATGTTAGCCAATAGCACGGTAATGTAAGGCTGGTATTTATTATTAAGCAACATATTAAAATGTTTTAAATATTACTATTTTGCTTTGCTTTAATAGTAATACTATCAGATTTTTAAACAAATACATACTTTACATGCAATAAAAGTGACTAAAAGACTATGTACCGTGCGCGCATGCATTCATCAGGTGTGGTGCACGGGAGCAGATAGCGACATGCCCGTGCAGCCGCGCGCCTTCATTGCACGGTGGCAGTGGTGAGTGCCAGGTGTAGTAAAATAAGATATATATTCGCAAAGTCCCTACAAAAAGCGCTGGTCGTGAAGCATACTTTAATATTAAAAAATACTATCGTCTCTACTTTGAAAAGTGTGTGGAAAATAACATCGCAGAGCTCTTACAAAATACTGGTCTGTGATGTCTACATTAATAATAATAAATATTTCTATTTGAGAAGTGTGCAGAGCTCTTAGAAAATAAAGGGGTTACTGTGACCGATTTGCAGTACATACGACAGGTTTTGCGTCAATAATCAAGTATCTGCGCAGCTCGCCTGGTCGTTTGCAACCAATCGATGCGTTTCGTGCCCAGCAGAAATGTTTACCTTACGTCCAATCGCGAGGGCGATAGACGGTCTGATCGTGCAACAGATCCAGTCAGTGTCGCAGGTCGGTCAATATTGACCAATCAGGACGCGAGTTAATTGTGTCACGCTTTTGGATATATTTGTAATTTTGGCATAGTTAGGTCGAGTCAGAAAGATAGGCGCGGTCGGTAAGATGGGACGAAACTGTATTAGACAGGCCAAGTGTAGCCATGCGAAAAGGCAGGAAAAAGCAGCAAGAAAGGAACCGGACGGACTTATTGACAGACGGACGGACACGCTACAAGGCTAGAAGCGGAGCGACTAGCGCTCTGGGCGCCCGCTCCGCGGACGCTAGGGCATGGTTGGTTGGTGTAGAGAGGGCCGACCACCTCCGCTGCGCTGCGGTGGGCTTAGCGTTTCCACGCAAAGCACAGCAACATACTGTTCTCTACATATATTACATTCCAAAACAACACCGCACACAGTATCCTTAGTGTTCACATGTTATGGTAGATATGACCAGAGTTTAACGTGATCTGCAAGATGAGCACCATTTTACCTGGGAAGGTTTTGTCTATGATCTCATTTGAGCGCATAGCTCCCAAAATGACGCCAATCGGAGGCGCGCGTGGTTGCAAATGTAATTTATGCTATTCAGAAGACGGGTCAGTGTCCATGATGCTACGGAATTGGCATAGATCAGTGAGGAATCCTGGTTTAGCTGGAGTAAACACGCCTACTCAAACATAACACCATCTGTCACGTCATCACCGTGAGGCAGTCGACACCATATATTTGATTGTGACTGTCGATTAGAGCAAGACTGGGCCAGCTTCTCGCTCGAAGTATCTTTTAAGACAGGTAGTATTTGCCGATGGTCGCCACAAACACCAATATTATACTTTGAAACTGTTCCGCTGAGCTGTTTATGATATTACTGAAGGGTATTTCCACTATCTTCCGCATGCATTGACCTTACTTGCATAGCTAACGCACTTACTGACTTATTTGCACAGCTACTGACTGACAGAGTGACATAGATCCTTTCCGAGTGGTATTTACTGGCTCCGATATGAATGACGAACATAGGAAGCCCCTGATTATCTGATCGTTTTTATCTTAGACGTGAGTCGAAAAGTAGCTCATGTTCATTAAATGAAGTACTTTCGCTGCCCTACTTATCAGCTCGGCGTGCTATTTGATGTGTCCGTGCATATATCGCAAGGTTGTTAATGGGTGAATTTTCCACGCGCTAGCCCAACCTATGCATGGGGTCACTGTTTCTTTATCGGGACTTTTGCGTCGTCGTGCTAGCTTTCTGTGCTTACACTATTGATGTATCAGTCTGTAGAATCAAGCGCGTCACTAACTGGGCACTGGCCATTCCGCGGCGATACAGGTATGCTGAACGCGCGTCTGTTAGCAGTAGCCAACGCGATATATACGCGCGAGGCGGGTACATCTTATAGTCATCCGCGACTCAACCGAGCTCTCACCTCGACCATTATGGACAGGACACTAAAGTACAATATTGCGTTCAGACACATCGACTTGCCACGTCCATCTGTACGGTCTGCACTGTACGCAGTGGTAGTATCTATGTAAACAGCAGCTTATTCGTCGCACGTAGTTCCCACTCAATACTGTATTTTAAATTTGTGAGCGCCAATTAGTGCAATATACGCTATAAGAGCTGATGGTACGGATAGCACGGTTTTGCGTGTGCCCACGTGCTATTTATTTTATGAAGCGCGCTACGCTCTGTAGGTGCGTCAACACCATAGTCAGTTTACCGTATGTGCGGCCCCAAGCATCGCACCGTCAGCCAGTATACCAAAAACAAAAATGGGTAGGAAAATAAGGGGCATAAAAGGGTATAATTACCATTACTTGCTCTTCTGCTGCTTCTTTTGCTCGATGTACTTGGCGTTTCGGGCGGTCAGCTTGCGAGGGCGGCTGCGCCTCTTTTTCTTCTTGGGGTACCAGTCAGGACCCATCGCCTTCTTGACGTTCGCCTGGCTTTCCTGGCGGCGCACTTCGGACGAATCAGGTGGTGGGGCTTTTCCTCCCAAAACTCAACCGCTTTTGGGCCGTTCTCGCAGGCAATACAGCGCCGCACGATGTCCCGCCCGCTGATTGTACGGAATGCGTAGCCGTACTGCAGCTTCCCTCAGCAGACGCAGCGCGCCCGGGAATCCGTCGTAGACCGCTGCGGATTCAGCAGTCGCAGGCCAATATTGGCCTTGCACGTGAGCCTCGCCATGTTGCAAACTGTAAAGAAAATTTTATAATTACTAACGTGCGTAAAAATATTAGGTATTCCAACGGATACTTACGGCTGGGTGTATAATATTTAGCAAAATATTACATAGTATTATTTTATCATAAACATGATATTATTTTAACCATTAAAGTACGTCAAAATATGAGCCAATACACGGCCATTTAATGCTGGTATCATTATTAAACAAAAAAGTTTTATTTTAATGATATTATTATTTTAAACCAAACATACTTTTCAGCAATAACAACACCACCACGTAGGTACCATTCGCGCATGCAGTGCTGTGTCCGGGGGCAACTATAATAACGCAAAGGTCGTGAAGCCTCCTTTAGTAATATTAATACTAATAAAAATAATATCGTCTCTACTTTAAAAAAAAATTGGAAAATAACATTGCAGAGCTTTAACTGCATGAGCTGGTTACTGTGCCCGATTTGCAGTACATACGATAGGTTTTGCGTAGCTAAATGTAGATCATTTCGCGTTGGTGCTTACATCCAATTGATGCGTTTCGTACTCGGGAGAAATGTTTACCTTACGTCCAATCGCGAGGGCGATAGACGGTCTGGTCGTGCGACAGATCCAGTCAGTGTTGCAGGTCGGCAGGTATTGCCCAATCAGGGCGCGAGTTAATTGTGTCACGCTTTTGGCTATATTTGTAATTTAGGCATACTTTGGTCAAGTCAGAAAGATAGGCGCGGTCGGTAGGATGGGACGAAACTGTATACGAAAGGCCCGAGTGTAGCCATGCGAAAAGGCAGGAAAAAGCAGCAAGAAAGGAACCGGACGGACTTATTGACAGACGGACAGACACGCTGCAAGTTTAGGTGGCGGGATGGTATGGTATGCTTCAGACGGACTAGCCGTTCGCCGCCGCTACGAGGCGGAGTGGAATGGTTTGTTGGAGAAGAGGTGGCCGCAAATTTAGTGCTCTTGGTTTCGCGTGCTTTGTCAGCGTCGTTCACCCAGTAGATCTTGGATTCGTGTACTTAACCGCTTACCTTTCCGTAGTCTCATCCGGCCCCGAATAATATCGTGGTTTGGTACGCTTCCGTTACCCCGTACTACAGGTTGGATGTTGTGGCCCATGCTCTTCCGTGCTCTTTCTGGCTTCGTGGTTCCCTGCTCAACCGTGGCACACGCAGCTTACTGGGTTATCGCCCTCTCTTTTGGGCTCATGCTCTTTAGTGCGGCCTTTTTCGTGGCTGCCAGATATTCCCTGCTCTCAAACGTTTACGTGGGCTGCACGGGTTTTGTGGTACGTAGTCTTTCGTGGCCATTGGCCTCCCATCGCCGGTAAGGTTAGCCAAAGGGTGCTCTTCCGTGGTTTAGTGTCTCCACGCAGTCGTGTTATTCCGTCGCCCGTGTATCGTGCTTGCCTGGTGAGGCTCCATCGACCGCGTTATCACGCTGTCGTGCAATTGCGGTGTGGTAATGATATTTATGGTATTGTGCTCACGTTGTGCATCTGCGTTGCCCGTGTCATCGTGTTCTACAATGGCATCGTGCTCAACGGTGTGCAATCGTGGTCACCCCGAGCACCCCCCCCCCCCCCCGTGTATTTCCTGGCTGGTCCACCGTCCGTGCAATCGAGTTCGCATGTACTACTGTCCTCCGTGGCTAGGTAAGCTCAGGTTCTACACTGGTATTGATCGCCGCGACTCGATAGTTTTCCGTCTATAGCTCCAGTGGCTACATGTTCTATCATGGTTTAGTGGTTGGCCCATCATCCATGCTATCGTGCTATATCGTGGTGTCGCGGTTGGTCTGTCGCCCTTGCTTTCGCAAGGTACGGTAGTATCGCGCTCGCCAGAGAGCTCCGATCCTACCCGTTCCAATGCTTGGTGATCTCCCTTTAATGGTCTACCGTGGCTTCATATTTGGTCGGTCTACTGTGCTCCGTATTTTACCGTGGTGATATGGGATAATTCCTGTCCGTGCACGCTTAGCGTTATGTAATCTACCGTGGCTTCGAAGGTGCAGGCTCTTTCGTAGACCGTGCTTTTCAACTTGCTGGGATGCCAATTATATTCCGTCATCTGTACGCTCCCGTCACGTTCTTGCCATTCCAAGTTTTCATGGTAGTGTGCTCGTCCGTGGTTCGTGCTTATCAGAATCGTTAGGAGCCTTCATTGATTTAGTCCTCTTTCAACGTTCGTGGCCTTCCGTGCTTCGTGTCGCTCATTCTATTCCCTCGTGTATATAGCCTGTCTCTGTGTTCTTCTGTGTTTCGTGCTCTTGTTTAATCACGGGCCTCCGCGCTAATTTAATCACAAACACTGGTCTTAGGTCCCAGTGCCTTAAATATACGCTACGTATTGAGAGTGAAAGTGCGCACATTCTATAAGGGTCGCACACTACGCGCATATACAAATAATGACGTTCTATTTTTCGCGGTGTGTGTGGGTGTAGAGAACCCACTATAGTCACATTATAAAAGTTTCTAGTAGTTATGTATTTGTATCAAACAAAAATATAATAGCTGCATGTACTACTACTACAAAAGATCGTAAACAAAAATATGAAGTAAATAAAGAATAGTACTATGCAAAACACTCTTGTTAGTAAGAAATATTAAAAACGTACTACAAATCTTAAAAAAATATTTTTGGTTTCTACAAGTACTAAAATGACTATTTAAGACGAAAAGTGCGTCACCAGGTCCTACAAATTTTATTACCAGCTCATAAGAACATATATTACGTGTGTGCACGTCGGCGAAGCCTCATGGCTAAAAGTGCAATTTTTGCATAGTCTAGCCGAGTCACAAAGACAGGTGCAGTCGAAAGGATGGGAAAATATAGTACCGAACAGGTGGAGTGTAGCCATGTGCGAGGAAAGGTTCATGCTAGCAAACAGGCCCGTAACGGACGGACTGACGGACAGACACCAGACTCCAGTAGATGGGGTAGACTAGCCGTTCGCCGCCGCTACGCGGCGGAGTGGCATGATTTGTTGGAGATGAGGTGGCCGCAAATTTAGTGCTTCTTGGTGTCGCATGTTTTGTGGGCGTCGTTCAACCTAGTACGTCGTGGCTTCGTGTAGTCAACCACTTAACTGTCCGTAATCTCATGTGGCTTTGTACAATACCGTGGTTTGATACGTTTCCGTTACCCCGTACTACAGGTTGAATGTCGTGTTCTTCAATGGGCTGTGCTCTTCCGTGTTCTTCTTGGTTTCGTGGTTCTCTGTTCACCCGTGGTCCACGCTGTTTGTGGATATGCGCTTTCTTTTGAGCTCATGCACTTTAGTACGGCCTCTTTCGTGGCTCCTAACTATTCCCTGTTCTCAAACATTTACGCGGGCTGTACCGCTTTCGTAATACATAGACATTCGTAGCCGTTGGCCTCCCATCACCGGTACTCTAACCAAAGGGTGCTATTCCGTGCTTTGGTGCCTCCATGCAGTCGTGTGGTTCCGTCGCCCGTGCATCGTGATCTCCTGATGAAGTGTCATCGACCGCGGTATCACGCTATCGTGCAATCGCAATGTGGTATGCTGTCTATGGTATTGTGCACGTGTAGTGCATCTGCGTTGTCCGTGTTATCGTGCTCTACGATGCCATCGTGCTCCACGGTGTGTAATCGTGGTCATACCAAGCCCACCCCCTGTGCATTTGGTGGGCGATCCGCAGTCCGTGCAATCGTGTTCTCATGTACTGCTGTGCTCCGTGGCTCGGTAAGCTCAGGTTCTATACTGGTATGGTGCTCCGTGACTTGATGGTCTTCGGTCTATAGCTCCCATGGTTGCTTGGCTTTCCATGGTTAAGTGGTTGGGCCACCGTCCATGCTAGTGTGTTCTCCGTAGTCTCGTGGCTGGTCTACCGTCTGTGCAGTCAGGTTCAAATGTAGTATCGTCCTCCGTGGCTTGGGGAGCTCAGGTTCTACACTGGTATTGCTCTCCGCGGCTCAGTGATTTCCCGTCTATAGATCGGGGGCTGAGCTCTCCCATGGTTTAGTGGCACCTTCCATGCAATCGTGTTATCTTGTGGTGTCGCGGCTGGTCGGTCGTCTGTGCGACCCTTAGCTTCCGTAGTATCATGCTCCGGGACTCGGCGAGGTCCGGTGCTTCCCAAATATCGTATTTCAACGCTCGGTGATCTTCCGTTAATGGTCGCCCTCGTCTTCATGATTGGTTCGTCGACTGTGCTCCGTGCTCGACCGTGGTGCTGTAAGAGAATTGCTGTCCGTGCACTCTTACCACTACGTGCTCTACCGTGGCTTCGAACGTGCGTGCTCTTCCGTAGCCGTGCTTTTTAGCATACTGGGGTGTCTATATATTTAGTTTCCTTCTGTGGCCCGTACGCTCCCTTTATATTCTTGTCCTTCTGTCCTATTCATGGCTGTGTGCTCTTCCGTCTTTCACGCTACTCATAAATTCCGTGGTTTGCATCGGCTAGGTCTTCTATCATCGTCCATGACCTTCCGTGCTTCATGTTGCTCTTCTACCCCATCATGTACATAGTGTGGCATGGTGTTACTTCGTTTTCGTGTTCTTGCTTAGTCACGTGCCTCCGCGCTAATTTGATCACAAACGCGGCTCCCATTTTGTTTGATGTACGCCAAAATATATTGTTGGAAAGCTCACACAACATCTTAAGGTCGCACACTACGTGTGCAAATACAAAGGAAGATGATACTTTTTTCCGGGGGCAGTGTGGGGTGCAGGGGTGTAAGCCACAATAGTCATATTTTAAAGTTTTCACAATATTATTAGTAGTAATAAATAATGATTTATTATCCAACGCTGATATAATAATTAAGTGTACTACTACTACAAATAACTGCAAGCAAAAATATGATATATAAATCTTTTATATAGTACTACGCAAAACTGTTTTGTAAGTTTTAATATTTGAAAGGTATTACGAAGACTAAAACATCATTCTAAAACCAATAAGTACTAAAGTTTCGATTGAGGCCGAAATATGTGTCACCAGAGCCTACAAATTTTTTCAACAGCTCCTACGACGATATAGTACGTGTGTGCTAATCGGCGCCTTTTAATTATGCTAACTAACGCGTACACAGGCAGCGCCCTTCGCGTGAGGTGGCGGTCCACAGTTGAAAATGAGAGCAAAACGAAACTTAAGCGGTGCATTTAAGTACGATGTGTAGACCACATACAGTGTGTACACCACATAATGCGATTTTAGCCAATCGACGCCGCCTTCGCTGCGCTCGGCAGCCAGTAGAACGCGCGCATTTGCGTTACATTAATTAACCCTAGCCGCGGACGGAATGACGGACGGACGGACGCACACCACACTCCATTAGGGGGGTAAGATACGCGTAAGCCACTAGCGCTCTGGGCGCCCGCTCCGCGGACGCTAGGGCATGGTTTGTTGGTGTAAAAAGGGGCGACCACCTCCGCTGCGCTGCGGTGTGCTTAGATTTTCGACTTAGAGCGAAGCTACTTATAATAAATGTATACTGTGATCTACTTATGTTACGTTCCAAAACAACACCGCACACAATATCCTTAGTGTTCACGTGTTATGATAGACTTGACCAGGGCTTAACGTGATCTGCACGATGAGAACTATCTTACCCGAGAAGGTTCTGTCTGTAATCTCATTTTAGCGCATTGCTCCCAAAATAACACGAATCAGAGGCGCGCGTAGTTGCAAAGCTAATATATGCTGTACGGAAGACGGGTCAGTATCAATGATGCTACGAAATATGCGTAGATCGGTGAGGAATCCCAGTGTAGCTAGAGTAAATACGCCTACTCACACATATTACCCATCTGCACGTCATCGCCGTGAGGCAGGCGACACATATCATCGATTGCGACGGTCGAATAGAGCAATGTTAATCAGCTCCGCGCGCGAAGTATCTTTTAGGATAGGTAGTATTTGCCGATGGTCGCCACAAACATCAATATTATGCTTTGAAATTATTCTGCTGAGCTGTTTGTGATGTTACTGAAGTGTATTTCCACTATCTTCCGCATGCATTTATCTTACTTGCATAGCTGGCGCACTTACTGACGTATGTACATAGATACGGGCCGACAGAGTGGCGTAGGTCCTTTCCGACTGGCATTTACTGGCTCATAAATGTATGACAAACCCACAAAGCTACATGGCTGTAGGCAGAGTATCAAATTGTAGTGATGTTTAGACTTAATCTGAAATGTGGCTCATGTACATTATATGAAGTACTTTTGCTGCATCCCTATCAACCCGGCGTGCTATTTGATATGTCCGTGCATATATCGCAAGGTCGTGAATGAGTGTGTATACCACGCGCTCGTGAGAGCCAAAACCTATGTGTAGGGTCAATGTCGCTCTTTCGGTATATTTGCGTCGTCGTGCTGACTTACTGCACTTACGCTTCTGATGTACCAGTCTATATGACCCAGCGCGTCACTAACTGGGCACAGGTCATACCGCGGTGATACAGGCCAGCTGACCGCGTGTCGGTTGGCGATATATACGCGCGCAGCGGGAACTCCTTATAATCATTATCGCGACCATTATGGACAGGGCGCTAAAATGCAGTGCTGTGTACAAACACATCGACCTGTCACGTCCACCTGCATGGACGGCACTACGGCACATCTATGTAGAGAGCACCTTTTTCGGATGCATAGTATGGTTTATAACCGCTAGCTGATGGTCACCCAAAAGATCAATTCCACCCCTCCATATGGCTCGCTGAGCGCTTCGTAATATCAGAAAGTACGGAAGGGCGTGTACCAAATGCTCGCTGACTCGCTTTAACTCATCGGATTGACATTAATAATAAATTGCGTCTTCTAACTGTGGCATGATAGGATGAACGCCATTGACTTACTGACTGACTGATAGCGTAGCATAGATCTGTTCCGAGTGGCATTTACTGGCTCCGACATGTACGTCTGTAAGCAGGGATTATATGATATTTACACGCGCGACGGGTGCGCCTTATAGCCATCCGCGACTCAACCATTTCTTTTCTCGACCATTATGGACAGGGCACTAAAGTATAGTACTGCGTACAGACACATCGACCTGCCCCGCACACCTGGTCAACACTACCGCACACGTCCTCACGTCTATGAAGACAGCAACTTATTTTTCGCGCGTAGTGCTAACTCAATACTGTATTTTCAATTTCGAGCGCGCATTAGTGTGATATACGCTATGAGCGTTGGTGGTACATATAGCATGATTTAGCTTGTGTCCAAATGAGTGAGTGTACTTGCCGTCTACGGTGACGCGTATGCAGATAGGGGCGGCCAGCTTGCAAGGGTTCACAGTAGATACCGTGCGCTAATTATCAGATGAAACGCGCTACGCTCTGTAGGTGCGTCAAAACGATTGGCTGCGCCATAGTCAGTTTACCATATGTGCGGCTCCAAGCCTCGTACCGTCAACCAGTATACTAAATATAAATATAGGTAGGAAAATGGGGCCTAAAAGGGAATATTTACCAGTTACTTGCTCTTCTGCTGCTTCTTTTGCTCGATGTACTTGGCGTTTCGGGCGGTCAGCTTGCGAGGGCGGCTGCGCCTCTTCATCTTTTTGGGGTACCAGTCAGGACCCATCGCCTTCTTTACGTTCGCCAGGCTTTCCTGGCGGCGCACTTCGGCCAAATCAGGTGGCAAGGGCTTTTCCTTCCAGAACTTAACCACTTTTGGGCCGTTCTCGCAGGCAATACACCGCCGCACGATGTCCCGCCCACTGATTGTACAGAATGCGTAGCCGTACTGCAGCTTCCCGCAGCTCGCCCGGGAATCCGTCGTAGACAGCTGCGGATTCAGCAGTTGCAGGCCAACATTGGCCTTGCACGTGGGCCTCGCCATGTTGCAAACTGTGAAGGAAATTTTATAATTACTAACGTGCGTAAAAATATTAGGTATTCTAACGGATACTTACTGCTGGGTGTTTAGTATTTAGCAAAATATTAAATAGTATTATTATATCATAAACATGATATCATTTAACCAATAAAGTACGTCAAAGTATTTAGCCAATACACGGCCATTTAATGCTGGTATCATTATTAAACAAAAAAGTTTTATTTTAATGATATTATTATTTTAAACCAAACATACTTTTCAGCAATAACAACACCACCACGTAGGTACCATTCGCGCATGCAGTGCTGTGTCCGGGGGCAACTATAATAACGCAAAGGTCGTGAAGCCTCCTTTAGTAATAATAATACTAATAAATGAATATATCGTCTCTACTTTAAAAAACGTGTGGAAAATAACATCGCAGAGCTTTAACTGCGTGGGCTGGTTACGGTGCCCGATTTGCAGTACATACGACAGGTTTTGCGTAGCTAAATGTCAATAATCAATCATCTGCGCAGCTCGCCTGGCTGTTTGCAACCAATCGATGCATTTCGTGCTCGGCAAAAATGTTTACCTTACGTCCAATCGCGAGGGCGATAGACGGTCTGATCGTGCGACAGATTCAGTCAGTGTCGCAGGTCGGAAGGTATTGCCCAATCAGGGCGCGAGTTAATTGTGTCCGCGTTTTGGCCATAATTGTAATTAAGGCATAGTTAAGTCAAGTCAGAAAGGTAGGCGCGGTCGGTAGGATGGGATGAAACTGTATTAGACATACCAAGTGTAGCCATGCGAAAAGGCAGGAAAAAGCAGCAAGAAAGAAACCGGACGGACTTATTGACAGACGGACGGACACGCTACAAGGTTAGAAGCGGAGCGACTAGCGGTCTTGGCGTCCGCTCCGCGGACGCTAGGGCATGGTTGGTTGGTGTAGAGAGGGCCGACCACCTCCGCTGCGCTGCGGTGGGCTTAGATTTTCGACTCAAAGCGAAGCAACATATAGTACACGTATACTGTGATCTACGTATATTACGTTCCAAAACAACACCGCACACAGTATCCTGAGTGCTCACATGTTATGGTAGACACGACCAGGGTTTAACGTGATCTGCAAGAAGAGCACCATCTTACCCGGGAAGGTTTTATCTATAATCTCGTTTGAGCGCATTGCTCCCAAAATGACACGAATCGGAGGCGCGCGTGGTTGCAAAGCTAATATATGCTGTACGGAAGACGGGTCAGTATCAATGATGCTACGAAATATGCGTAGATAGGTGAGGAATCCCAGTGTAGCTAGAGTAAATACGCCTACTCACATATTTTACCCATCTGCACGTCATCGCCGTGAGGCAGGCGACACATATCATCGATTGCGACGGTCGAATAGAGCAATGTTAATCAGCTCCGCGCGCGAAGTATCTTTTAGGATAGGTAGTATTTGCCGATGGTCGCCACAAACATCAATATTATGCTTTGAAATTATTCTGCTGAGCTGTTTATGATGTTACTGAAGTGTATTTCCAGTATCTTCCGCATGCATTTATCTTACTTGTATAGCTGGCGTACTTTCTGACTTATTAGTATAGCTACTGACTGACAGAGTGGCGTAAATCCTTTCCGACTGACATTATACTGAGTCCGATATGTACGACAAAAGGCCTCGTCCAGATCGGACGAAGAGGCACCATTGCGTGCACATTCTTTTGACCGGCTGCAACATACGAAGATATATGGCTGTAGGCAGAGTATCAGATCGTAGTGATGGTTAGACTTGAATTGAATAATAGTTCATGTACATTATATGGAGTACTTTCGCTGCCTACTTATCAGCTCGACGTGCTATTTGATGTGTCCGTGCATATATCGCGAGGTCGTAAATGAGTGTATTTGCCACGCGCTCGTGATACCCAACCTATGCATGGGGTCCCTGTTTCCTTATCGGGACGTTTGCGTCGTCGTGCTAGCTTTCTGTGCTTACGCTATTGATGTTTTAGTCTGTATAATCAAGCGCGTCACTAACTGGGCACAGGCCATTCCGCAGCGATACAGGTATGCTGAACGCGCGTCTGTTAGCAGTAGCCAACGCGATATATACGCGCGAGGCGGGCACGCCTTATAGTCATCCGCGACTCAACCGAGCTCTTATCTCGGTCATTATGGGCAGGGCACTAAAGTACAGTACTGCGTACAGCCACATCGACTTGCCACGTCCATCTGTACGGTCTGCACTGTCACGCAGTGGTAGAATCTACGTAAACAGCAACTTATTCGTCGCACGTAGTTCCCACTCAATACTGTGGTTTAAATTGTGAGCGCCAATTAGTGCAATATACGCTATAAGAGCTGATGATACAGATAACATGGTTTTGCGTGTGCCCACGTGAGCGAGTGTACGTGCCATCTACGGTGACGCGTACGCAGATAGGGACGGCCAGCTTACAGAGGTACACAGTACATACCTCGTGCTAGATATTATATGAAACGCGCTACGCTCTATAGGTGCGTCAACACGCTTGGTAGCGCCACAGTCAGCTTATAGTATGTGCGACCCCAAGCCTTGCACCGTCAGCCAGTATACAAAACTATGCGGGGTAAGGGGCTATAAGGATGTATATCCAAATCACCTGCTCTTCTGCTGCTTCTTTTGCTCAATGTACCTGACGTTTCGGGCGGTCAGCTTGCGAGGGCGGCTGTGTCTATTTTTCTTCTTGGGGTACCCGTCAGGTCCCATCGCCTTCTTGACGTTTGCCAGGCTTTCCTGGCGGCGCACTTTGGTCGAATCAGGTGGTGGGAGATTTTCCTCCCAAAACTCAACCGCCTTTGGGCCGTTCTATACAGCGCCGCACGATGTCCCGCCCGCTGATTGTACGGAACGCGTATCCGTACTGCAGCTTCCCACAGCAGACGCAGCGCGTCCGGGAATCCGTCGTAGACCGCTGCGGGTTCAGCAGAAACAGGTCAATCTTCGCCTCGCACTGCTTGCACGTAGGACCCACCATTTTGCAAACTGTGAGTATGTTAGCAAATTATATTGTTTTAACCAATTACTTGCGTCCAAATATTAGCCAATAGCACGGTACTGTAAGGCTGGTTGTTATTATTAGGCAAAATATTAAAATGTTTTAAAATATTACTATTTGGCTTAGCTTTAATATATTATTATCAGATTTCCAAACAGATACATACTTTACATGCAATATAAATTGACTAAAACAATTATCTATCGTGCGCGCATGCATTCGTCGGGTACGGTGCACGGGAGCAGATACCGCAATGACCGTGCAGCCGCGCGCCTTCATTGCACGGTGGCAGTGTTGAGTGTCAGGTAAAGTAAAAAAGATATATATTCGCGAAGTCCCTACAAAAAGCGCTGGTTGTGAAGCCTACTTTAATATTAAAAAATACTATCGTCTCTACTTTAGAAAATCTGTGGAAAATAGCATCGCCGAGCTCTTACAAATGCGGCCTGTGAAGCTTATATTAATATCGTCTTTACTTTCAAAAGTGTGTGGAAAATAACATCCCAGAGCTCTTACAAAATACTGGTATGTGAAGTCTACATTAATAATGATAAATACCTCTATTTGAGAAGTGTGCAGAGCTCTTAGAAAATAAAGGGGTTACTGTGCCCGATTTGCAGTGCATACGACAGGTTTTGCGTAGCTAAATGTCAACAATCAAGTTTCTGCGCAGCTCGCCTGGCTGTTTGCAACCAATCGATGCCTTTCGTGTTCGGCAGAAATGTTAATCTTACGTCCAATCGCGAGTCCGAGAGACGGTCTGATCGTGCGACAGATCCAGTCAGTGTCGCAGGTCGGCAGGTATTGCCCAATCAGGGCGCGAGTTAATTGTGTAACGCTTTGGATATATTTGTAATTTTGGCATAGTTAGGTCGAGTCAGTAAGGTAGGCGCGGTCGGTACGATGGGAAGAAACTCTATTGGAAAGGCCGGGTGTAGCCATGCGAAAAGGCAGGCAAAAGCAGCAAGACAGGGAGTGCGACGGACTGATTGACAGACGGACGGACGGACAGACACGCTGCAAGTTTAGGTGACGGGAAATTCCGGATCAAAACTATAAAATCGTGCGGGGAGGGCTTTGCTCATCACAAAAGGTCAAAAATTGCAGGTGTCATTTCTAGGTAGAGCTACAACAGAAGGTATTTGTGTAGAATTTCCTATGGTTGCCAGCAGCCAGCCAATTGCTTTTGGCCCACAATCGCATTGCCTCAACTTGTGCAACATGGTCAAGAAGAAAGTGGACGCGCGCGTGCGAACGCTGCTGGAGAACTGCATACAGGAGAACTTCCGCTCCTTCGTGGTACTTGTGGGCGACCATGGCAAGGACCAGGTTATGAACTTGCACTATATACTATCTAAGGCAGCCGTCAAGGCCCGCCCACGCGTGCTGTGGTGCTACAAGAAGGAACTGGGCTTCTCCACGCACCGTCATAAACGCATGCGCCAGATCAAGAAGCAGCAGCAACGTGGACTGTACGACCCCAACAAGGACGACCCGTTCGAGCTATTCATTGCCTCCACAGACATTCGCTGGTGCTACTACAAGGAGACACATAAAGTGCTGGGTAGCACTTACGGCATGTGCGTGCTGCAGGACTTTGAGGCTGTCACCCCGAACATCATGGCGCGCACTATTGAGACCGTTGAGGGTGGTGGTGTCGTTGTGGTGCTACTACGCACCATGGACAGTCTCAAGCAGCTATACACCATGAGCATGGACGTTCATGCGCGCTTCCGCACCGAATCACACCAGGACGTGGTTGCGCGCTTCAATGAACGCTTCATTCTATCCCTGGCCTCGTGCGAGCGTTGCGTTGTTCTCGATGACGAGCTCAACGTCCTGCCCATCTCCAAACACACGCGGAAAATTGAGCCGCTTCCACCGCGTGACTCGGCCGCTGAGCTCACCAAGGACGAGCTCGAGCTGCAGGAGCTCAAAACGTCTCTGCGCGAGACCCAACCTGTTGGCGCTCTCGTGGAGCAGGCGCGCACGCTGGACCAGGCCAAGGCTATTCTCACCTTCGTGGAGGCAGTTTCGGAGAAGACGCTGCGCTCCACGGTGGCGCTGACTGCTGGGCGTGGACGTGGTAAGTCCGCAGCTTTAGGTATGTCACTGGCGGGTGCAGTAGCTTACGGATACAGCAACATCTTCGTGACGGCTCCATCTCCTGAAAACCTGAAGACCGTCTTTGAATTTGTGTTTAAGGGATTCGATGCGCTCAAGTACAAGGAACACTTGGACTACGAAATCGTGCAAAGTACCAACCCAGAGTTCAACCACGCTGTGGTGCGTGTTAACATTTTCCGCGAGCATCGTCAGACCATTCAGTACATCCAGCCTACGCACCACGAGAAGCTTGCTCAAGCAGAGCTTGTGGCTATTGATGAAGCTGCAGCTATTCCGCTCCCTGTCGTCAAAAATCTTCTTGGTCCGTACCTCGTGTTCATGTCGTCCACCATTAATGGTTACGAAGGTACTGGACGCTCACTGTCGCTGAAGCTTCTGCAGAAACTGCGCGAGCAACAGGGTAGTGCTGGAGAGGCCGCAGCACGCGCTGCTGCGAGCATTCACGGCGACCAGAAGCGTCGCAAGGGTGAACAGAAGCTGCACGAAGAGCGCTGGCAAGCTGCTAGCAACGCTGCTCACGCTGCTGCTGCTGGAAGCGCATCTACTTCCGCACGTGTACTTCGTGAGGTGGCTCTGGAGACCCCTATTCGTTACGCTCCGAATGACCCGGTGGAGCGCTGGCTGAACGCATTGCTGTGTCTGGATGCGACGAACGCATCACACCGCCTGGTGGCAGGCACGCCGCACCCGCGTGACTGTGAGCTGTACTACGTAAACCGTGACTCTTTGTTTTCCTACCACAAGCTGTCGGAGAGCTTCTTGCAGCGTATTATGGCTCTGTATGTGTCGTCGCACTACAAGAACCAACCAAATGACTTGCAATTGCTGTCCGATGCCCCGGCTCACCACGTGTTCGCTCTACTTGGCCCCGGTGCGGAGGCTCAAGGTAATGCTGGTCAACTTCCTGACGTTCTCTGTGTCGTCCAGGTAGCTCTGGAGGGTGAGATCTCCAAAGCGTCGGTGAAGGCTCAGCTTGCGCGTGGCCAACGTGCTTCGGGAGACCTTATTCCTTGGACAGTGGCGCAGCAGTTCCAGGTCTCGGAATTTGCAGCTCTCTCAGGTGCGCGTGTGGTGCGAATTGCCACTCACCCTGATGTGACTGGCATGGGCTACGGTTCTCGCGCTATTGAATTGCTTACAAAGTACTACCAGGGTGAGATCACTAGTGATGTTGCTGATGGCGAGTCTGACGAGAAGGAGAACGAAGACAAACTGGATGATGAGGACGAAGGCGAGGACGAACAGAAGTCGAAGCTTCGCAAAGAAAAGATCAAACCGCGCAAGACGTTACCACCTCTCCTACTGCCGCTGGACGAGCGACCGTGCGAGCGCCTGCATTGGTTCGGTACGTCATTCGGTCTGACGTTGCCTTTGCACAGCTTCTGGTCTCGCGCCAAGTTCCGGTCGGTATACATCCGACAAACTGCTAACGAACTCACGGGCGAGCACACGACCATCATGCTGCGATCTCTGCGTTGCGACGATCTCCCTGCTGCTCCTTCTGATGGATGGCTGGACGAGTTCGTGGCCGACTCGCGTCGCCGATTCACTTCGTTGCTCAGCTACGACTTCTCCAAGTTCCCGTGCGCGCTTGCTTTAGGTTTGCTGAGTGACGAATCGACTGGGTCGAACTCTGGTTCAAACGAGGAGGAGAAGCTGATCACTCTGCACCGCAGCGCTACCGGTGAGATCAGCCCGGTTGAACTGGCGATGGTGTTGACTCCGTACGATGCCAAGCGTCTTAAGTCCTACGCGAAGAATATGGTCGATTACCACATGATCGTGGACTTAATTCCATCATTGGCGCGCTTGTACTTCCTCCAGCGTCTCCCGCAGATGTCGCTGTCGTATTTGCAGCGTGCGATCCTCGTGAGTCTGGGACTGCAGCACCAGTCGGTGGACGTCATTCAACAAGAGCTGAACGTGCCGTCCAACCAGCTTCTGGCGTTGTTTAATAAGGCCGTCCGGAAGTTCCTCGGACAGATTGAGCAACTCATGGAGAAGCAACTGAAAGAGGAAACTGTGAACACGAAAAAGCTGGCTGAGGTGGCAGCGCAGACGCAAGCAATGGTCCCAACGGAGACGTCGCTGGATGAAGAGATGCGCGAGGGCGCCAAGAAAGAGAAGGCCAAGCAGCAACAGAAGCTTCTGGACGGCCTCAACCTAATGAAATATGCTGTGCGTGGTGACGACGCCGACTGGGACGCGGCGCTCGCACAGGCTGAGAACGGCGGCTCCGTTGTGCAACTGAGGAGCAAGAAGCAGAATAAGTCCAAGGAGTCGAAGGACCCAAAGGACTCGAAGAAGGAACACAAGCACAACAAGCGTGCGCCCGACGGGGACGGCGGCCCTAAGAAGATCAAGAAGAGCAAGAAGAGCAAATACGCCAACCTTAGCTAAATAGTTCGGCCCGTCGCCCAGTAAATGAGCAGTGACACGCTGCTTGTGTCGCACCGCCTGAATATAAATAGATGCACCAAAACGTCATGCACATGCCGTAGCTACCCATCTCATAGTAGAGCTGTTCGAAAGTTACTCTGCTCCCTACAACTGTACCATGGATGCTTATTCGTCGGGGTGCTTATATCCATAGGAGTGTTTCAGGCTCGATCCACGTCGGTCGTGATACGTGCCTGTCGACAGATCCCAGTCGGGGTCGGCCCCTGCGTCACGCGAGCCACTATTTGCGTAGGCCCCACGTCGGATCTGTGACGCATTAAGTGGCTTCTCCTGAGCGGTTAGATTCGCCCCCTTTCTCGAGCAGCAAGAAAAATAGTGAGTGTCAATGTTCACTCAAGAAACGGAACCTGCACTGCACACACCTTGGTATAGTGTGCGACAAACGGGATGGAGAAGAAGCCGGCGGCAACCACGAGGGAGAGCCCGAAGACAATGCCATTGCCGCCCTTCGCCTTCATCACGCGCTTCCTAGCCTCCGCTCCAACCGACATCGTTGGGGAAAAAAATGGCGCTGGGAGCACCAGTTGGCAATATGTTGTACCCAAATGTTTTTTTGCAAAGTGCATTTAACCCTTTCGCGATACAAGTGCGCATTTTTCGCCAAGACATTTTGCAAAAGAAGGTGTAAGCTACCCCTCTAAAAGGGCGAAAAAATCGCCTTTAAGCTTTACATATGTTTTCACTTACGGCAAATCTACAGCCCATGATTTCTACACTATGATTTCTACATGATTTGGCCCATGGCTGACCATGTTTGTAATTTAAAATATTTTCCCGTTTTAAAATACAGGCGGGAAAGCCAGTCATTTGTCTGACACGCGTCATGAGAAGGCGAACCGCTCGCCACTGGTGCCCCGCGCGTCCTGGCAAGACCCCGAGACCCCCGCCAACCGACAGCTGCCTCTCTGCCCCCCCCCCCTCACGTCTGCCCGCAGGTACGCAGAATCTCTTATGCTCCATCATCTTCATTGACGCGTACAGGACGCAAACTAACTCTTCATGCTGCTGATCATGTTGTGTTGGACTGTAGAGGCGTCTCATCCGCCCCAGAACCTGATATCAGGCCCCTAATTGTCTCTGTGTTCGCTTTAAAGGCTCCGAAGTAGAGAAACCTCGAAGAGGTGCGAATATGTTTGTTGATTGGATATGGATGCAGCTTTTGCTGATGAAATGCCTGCAGCTCGCCCAGAATCGCTCACACGCGCAATACACCACCGTGAAGCAGTTGAGAAGCACGACCAGAGCTCTCTATGAAACGGTATGACACATCTAATACGATGTTACCATGCGATGCATGTTCGACAACTAACTCTTTAACTAACTCTTTGTGTACTACTGTCACTTAGTAACCACTGCATTACTGTCACTTGGTACTCGCTGGAGTTTCTGTTCAGGTATGTTTGATCCATGACCTTCGTGGCGATGATAGATAGTCAGGCTAAAGAGGTCCTCCATGTTTCTCCCATGTATTGATGTTACACAGCATCATGGTTCGGACAAAGAATACCGCCAGCATCTTAAGAGCCGTGGACATGGAAGTATCGCCAAGTAGCAGTAACGATGCGGACAATCTGCTCGATGACGCTGAGCTGCAAGTCTCTTCTGGGAGTATGATGATGACCGAGGCTGTGCTTGATGGCGTACCAAATGCTCAAAACACCGGTGATATTGCGGGGCCAACCCGAGACGTTGGTGATGATAAGGCTGACAACAATTCAAAGGATAATAGCGACGAGAATAGCGACGCTGCTGACAGTGGCGATCTTCAATCCAGCGACAATGATGATAGTAGTGAACCAGATCCGGAAAAAAGGAGGGCAGCGAAACTACTTCGTCTACGTCTCGCAGCAACCGAAAGCGTGCGATCACCGATTGTGACGAAGAGTTGTATTATGTGCCTGCCCTACAGAAATATCATAAGACATGGAAAAGTATGGATCGGTACCTGAAAACGTATCAGCGGGATACTTTGACGATGATAGCAATCTCTGAGACTCAGAATGTCAGACTACGCAACCAACGATGAATACATACACATTGCGCGGTTCACTATACCATACTAAGTAGTTCTGGATCATGCAAGATAAGAGGGGGGAACTGACCGACACCCCAGCTAATCTCTCACTCGTCAAATTATATATTGTCCTGGAAACATGATTTAACCATGGTTATTAAATGCAAATACATGGACATCATTATGACACGTGGTAGTATTGCTCATGCAGTATGAGGGCCCGACAGGCGAAAATCGCGTTCAGTCTTCAATTATCGGGTAGTGGTGCGAACATGTTTTGGCCGTGACCCAGCATGGGGAATACATGCTCAAAATAAAATACCTGACTCCGTATTATATTTCGGGAGAATCATGGAGAAATCATAGTAACCATGGGCAAAATCCATGATTACTGTCCCCTAGCCCTAATGAAAAACGTGGGCTGTAGCACTGGGCTTTCACTTAGCGAGCTTTGTTTTATCAATAGACTGCAATCAGAAAAGGGTTAGGCGTACTCAATGGCCTTTTCTCGTTTATTATTTGAATAGCTCGGTAGTTTACTGTGCCACGTCCTCAACATTACCTGGTTTTCATGACATAAAACATGAAAGTATCCTCTTGGTTTTATCTTCTACGTGGGTTGCTGATCTCTGTTCTTATCTTATAAACAACCGCAAGCGATTTATGTGGGGTCTTCAGCACCGCACACTTAGTATACTCAAATCGACTCTAGTGCATTACTGATCGTCACGTAGACCATAAAATACATACTTTTGATATCGTCATGGGCACAAGCTTCCAAGACTGGGAGGATAATATGCATTAACAAATTGCGCTGCAGTTTGAGCAGGAGGGGCTTAGGATAACATGGAGCTACATAGCTCGGCGTATGGCGAAAACTAAGCGCTCTGGGCGAGAGCTTCAACTTCGCTTGACGATCCTCAAGCGAACCTACGGTAACACAACTATCAACTCCCCCGTTGTTTCTTTGGCGGTATCAGGCAGCAGCCCATTCATGAACGTTCAGTCTTACCGAGACGAAGCCGGACTGATACTTCGGCTGTAAGACCACCCACCGCGTTAGTAGCGCCTCCATCGAGCCCAACAAGTCGAACGGTGTCTGCCCAGCATTTAGTACCACCTCGAAGGTCCGCAGATCTTACGACCGGTGTACAAGGGTCAACTACCGCTAGGGCCGCGTTACCGACAAGACACGGCTATAGAGAAACCCAATCTAGGCTACTCGAGCTACCTGACTACAGGGAAGTGATTACGGCTTTGTTCGAGATGTGAGCGCCCTTGCTGTACGCCAACGTGCTGGTGAAATTCATGGAAATGCTGGCGAGCTGCTGCCGGTAGGAATCACTGGTCTTATTGACGTCATGGGGCCAGTGAGTGGACGCGATGTTTTCATCGACATTGGGGCCGGTATCGGCGATGTGGTAGCTCGAGTCGCGCTAACAGCCACTATCAGATCCTGTATTGGGATTGAGGTGCGAGCCGACTGTGTGTACTCGGCGAGGAACGAATTCGAAGGTTTGCGAAGCGATACCCTCTTCTTGGAAAAGTGAGCATGATCGCAGCGGACGTTCAGGAAGCTGCACTGTCTTGTAAGTTGCCGACGCGATGCTACTCTCATATTTGCAAATAACTTCTTGTTCGACGAGCCGGCAAAGCTGGGAATGGCATGAGAGTTGTGCAATATGTGAAGGGCTCGAGTTGATGCTGTGAGTTGCAATTTCTGTCCCAAGGCATCGGTCCACGTGCAAGCAGCCTTTCTGTCTAATATGGGAGTTTGTAAGCACGCTTGCGTTTCCCTGTAGCTGGAAGGTAACATCTCATTATATTTTCACATACAAGCGTAAATAAACGTCGTCTATTCACCAGATATCTATTGAATCAGATACTATAGCACCACAATACAGACTCCGGTTACGGACAAGTCAACCGCGTTCAGTGCCACCACGTGTTGCCTCGTTCAAGACCATTACCAGTGCCATGTTTTTCGTCTTGGCCAGTGCGGCTATATTTTCCACCACGCCCAGTACTTTCTGGACCTATATAATAAAACAAAGAGCCATACAGATCCGTCAGTATCACGCTATAATAAGTCGCAACCAACGCAGCACTCACCTTGAGCAACCAGCGCTCCACTCATCGCGTCGCTGACGCCACGATCAGTATTGTGGTCTAGTGATTTCTCCGTAGTTGCGGATTATCACCCGTCGACAAAGACGTGACACCGCCCAAGATGTTCAAGCGACGAACCCTCGGTCATGTGATGTACGGAGACGCCAAGGTGCAAGGGACTCGACGGCGTCACTTCCGAACTCTCAACGGATATTGGATACGGTCCATATGTCACTGAATCAGTGCTGTCCTTATTATTAATAATGGACTGGCCGGATTCGCATTCAGCGGACCATCTACGGTACGAACCCTCGGTAGCGGTTGGGATGAGTTCGCGGAAGACTCAGCGACCCTTTTGAGGCACGTTCACCGTCTGGGACAGGGCGCGAGCCGTTAAAGATACTCATGCGACGGTGCAGACGACGCTTGGCATGCAAGAAGATCCATAACGGATCATTGTTCACTTGATATTTGTATACTTGATTAGGACTTCTTATTAGGAATAGACCCGAAAGGGTAAGCTTAAATACAGAACAGAATTTCCACTCAAGCACACAGAGCGACGTCCGACTTCAAGGTAAGCGTCTGGTCAAGCTTGTTTGCCTGTCGGTGAACTCGAAGGACTGTAGCGAGGGTTCATCCGGCAAGGCCAAGAGACTTTGTGTATTGGCCGATTACTATCGGGAGTTTTTACGTGACGGCTTATTGTTGCCTATTTGCACGACTGGGAGTGCTTGAAGTGCATCCCTTTTATTCTTCCAACCGAGTGTTGAACACTCGGTGACCTCGTAAAAGGCTTACCCGTGCCTGGTACCCTTCCGCTGTTGGGACCACGAGGATTCAAAACACCTGCTAGCTTTGCTCGTGCTAGTAGCGTGTTCTTATTTTTAATGGTTGGCCTATATAAGTAGTTTACAAGGTCCAGTTTGTCCCGGTGCAAGGGCAGAATTGGGGTCTTCAGGTCCGCCCGAACGATCGTTTACTATCCTAGTAGACGTATTGTTGTGGGAACGTCCTAACTACATTTGTAGCTAGAGTTCACGTGGGAATTCCAACACCACAACTGGTGCCGCGACCCGGGATAAGATTGTGACCATTGTGAACTGTTTGTATGGCCTTCCAGTTTACGAGCTACCAAGAGAAGAAGAAGAAGAAAACGAAACCAAGAAACATGGCGAAAGGACAACCGACGGTACCAGTTACGCCTGCCAAGTCTGGCGGGGCTCGCAACGAGAGTTCAAGCCCGGCTGCCGCTTTGCAGCCGCCACCGAGCTTACGGTGAGCTTTGACGACGAGGCAGACATCGGTCCTGACGCCCACGATTATGAAGATTACGAAGACAAGACGCCGGCTCCAGAGCCAGGCGCAGCGACGCCGGAGACGGCCACGCTATCATCGGGGTTGAGCGGGGCGACCAGGTCCCTTTCGAGGAACCTCGCCGACGAGCTCGATGATGTTGCGGGACCGGAACCTGCCTATGCAGATTATGACGATGGGACCGAGGGTTCTAAACCTTCGGTGGCGAGTGCAAAGCATTCAGCATTGCTGAAGGCACCTCGCCCACCTATCAACGGTGATACAGCCGCCAAGCGCGTTTTCGACCGCGTACAAGCGCTGATGAAGAATGATGAGTGGATGCAGCTGTTCAAGCCCATCCCCAAGAGAAAGGCCGACTGGCCTGCGCTTGCGCAGGAACTTCAATACCCAGTCAACTCGGTATCGACTAGCCAAGTTGCCGAGGATTCAGTTTCGCTACTGTTGTCGCTGGGCTTCGAGAACGAGACGTACCCATCGACGATGTCGCTCCAAGATTGGAGTCCACATGAAGCCGGAGCTGCTCTCCAGAAATGGAAGAAGAAGCTTCGGAAGGCGTTTGGCGCTGTAGGCATCAACACCGGAAAGCAGCCTGTGAGTCGAACGATCGTTCAAGATGAAGATCCGTCCACGATTCCACTGCCGCCGACACCCCAACGACTCGTTCGTACTCCTCCGACCAAGCGTGGAGCTGAGCGTGGTGCCTTTGGCACTACCGAAGCTTCACCGTACTTTCAAGACTCGCACATGGTTACGCCACGTTCGGAGAGCCGTATGCAGCGTGTTTACGCTGGCAACGAGGGTTCGTTCGGTCGCCGAGGTGGTCCGCGAGCTCCCAAAGGTGGTGCCAGACGTCGTTAAGTCGACAGCGATGGTTCGTCCAGTGACGATGACATTTTGGTGCGTACATTCGACGAGGAAGATCCTCAAGTCAAGTTAATGCGTCAGATGAATGAGCTGGCGACGCTGAACGACGTGGACCCGACACCGAGGATTGAAATGGCATCGCATCGACCGTTGGATCGCATCACGCCGTTTTTAGGCTCTCGCAACAAGAGCGAGAGCTGTATACAGTGGCTCCGTGGGTTTGTCTATGAAATGACTGGAGCTCACACAGATGCCGACAAATGATGCATTCCATTTGAGCTAAGTCTCCGGGACGGAGCCATTCATTGGTTCCGTCAACTTCCGAAGAAGACGAAGCGCAAGTGGAAGCTGCTGAGCGATGCGTTCATCCGCTACTACTGCTCGCATTTCACGCAGACGGCACTGTCACGTTACTACTCTGCCAAGCGGGAACGTAACGAGCATCTGTGCGACTACATAAACAGGCTGAATGGCTACGCTCGGACCGCCCGTCTACACTTTGAGAAGAGTGGTCGCGACGCGAAAGAACACGTACAGCAGTTCCTTGCAACATGCGATGATGACAAGTTGGCGGAGAGGCTTTACCACGCTCGAGTTGCCGACATCCACGAGCTCGAAGAAATCATTGAAGACGTTCTCAAGGGCAAGGAGAGAATGGCCAAGCGCGACAGTGAGTATCGATACTCCAAGAATCGTGACGTGCGACGCGACGATGCGTACGCCCGCAACAACCGGCGTGATGACCGTCGCCGCGATGACAACCGCAACAAACCAAGAGTGACGCTCATTGAAGCCACGGTGGATGACCTACTAGCTGAATTAGAAGGTCGTGAAGCTGCTCAGGGAGGCACCGAGTATTCAAACGAAGATCCGAACGCTTACAACGATGTCCAAGACGAGTACAACGACTTTCTGCCCGATAATACGGACGGTGATTTCTCATTGGATGAAAATGACCGATACCTCGCCGCTGCTAACGAAAATGAGTGCCGTGCAGCTGCTGAAGGCACCTACGCGCGTTCAGACAACCGTCAACCGCGTGGAAACACGCCTGATCGCGAGAATGGCTTCAATCAAGATAGCCGAGGTGGTGACCGTGGGTTCAATCAGGACCAGCGCGGTCGACGTGACTTCAGCCGCGACAACCGACGCCCACAGTACCGACCATGCGCGGTGTGCGGCTGCATGAGTCACTCCACCCACTACTGTAACAAGCGATGCAAGTTCTGCAAACAACTCCACGATGCTGGACAATGCGAACTTTTCCGCAACTTCCAAGACCTTGCCAAATTCGTGCGCACTAAAGGCACGAAGGAGGAACTCCCGCCAGAGCTCAAGGCCGTCGTTCAAGAACGTCATTTAAACTAGGCAGCCCGCCAACTACAACTGGGTTGGTCCCTATCGGGCTGCCACAGCTAACCGAGCCTTCAATGGAAGCAGAGTGTATCTTTGCTTTCATGGGGCAGAGTGAATGGCCTGATAATTACGTAACAAGTGTGAACGCGACGGAAAATGAAAAGGAGAGGAGAAGAATCCTCGGTGGAGGTGTTGGAGAGAGAGTGGAGTGTGCTGATGCTGATGAGGGCACCAGCGAGGGTTCGTTCGGCTTGGTTTCGAGTGCAGCGCGAGACAAGCCCAAGGGTCACTCCAAGATGATGAAGTTGAACCCTGGCGAGAGACAGGGGTGGTGGTCGGCCAAGAAATTCGACCGACGGATCAGAATGAGAGCTCTGGTGCAAGGCGCTGTGAACGACCAGCGAACAAGGATCCTCCTCGACACAGGAGCGAACGTTAGTGTGATCACTGACGCCTTTGCCAAGAAGTTGCGACTCCTAGATGTACCCGATCACGGACGCCGCATTGACATTCAAGTAATAAACGAAGGCAAGGTGTCTACGACGCGACGAGCGTGCGTCAAGATTACGCTCGGATGGGAGATGGTGTACGAATTCGAGATGTGGGTAATGGCGCATAGTGCAGGCGTCGACGTGGTACTCGGGACCGACTTTATGATCCCAGCTGGGATCCGGTTGGACCTGTTTCACGGCGCGGCGCAATTACCGCACGAAGTTCAAATCCCACTGATCAAGACCAAGAACATGATAGACAGCGAAGAGTACGGCTCCCATGTTAACACCGGGCCACCTGAGCGTTTGGACATTCAAGCGCACGAGTGGCGAGAATATCGACTAGCGAAGCGTCAAGTCGGGCTGGAAAAACACGTACGGTGGATTCGTCGAACGAACAAGCTAATCCCGTCAGTGGCAAGGTTTTTAGACGTGGACGCCCTCAGAGCATTCAGTTGACCAATGTGTCCGACCAGACTGTGTACCTACCAGCACACGACTCGATCGCGATGTGGATCCCAGATGGGGATTTTCCGCGAGGTGACGGCAATGAG
The DNA here is from genome assembly GCA_011320135.1 of Phytophthora betacei. Taxonomy (NCBI): domain Eukaryota; phylum Oomycota; class Peronosporomycetes; order Peronosporales; family Peronosporaceae; genus Phytophthora; species Phytophthora betacei. Next base: position 193,436 of record JAANHX010000358.1, read on the forward strand.
CGTCTGGATTCCAAGAAGTACCAAGACTGGCAAGTGCTGGCCTATGAAGTCTGCAGAGACCGCGAGCTGTTTCAGCGGGAGTGCGAGATCTACGAACAATGGCTCGCCACTCAGCCTTCGGCAGTCGAGCGACCAGATTATCCAGTACCCCGTGGGGTACTGGCAAGGCCCTTCGAGAACTCGCTAGTGAACTATAGTGATCGTCTGACTTGTGCAGAGCGCTAGGCAATGATCATGGAGGAACGTGAACGGGTGGAGGCCTGTCTGGCATCTGGGGTGACAGCCAGGGACTCGGCCGATGGTCAGCCTTCCGAAGAACCTTTGGAAACTTACACGACAGTTCACGGCGGGGGCAATATTGCCAACGAAGCCTCGGAAGCGCGTACACACGAACTACTGAGCCCGGTAAACGCTGTACATACGCCAACGAGTGTTCGTGTCAAGTCTGGGGTGACCACGGAAGCGACAAGTAACAGGACTGAATTAAATGGAGTCACCAGTTTCGACGAAGTTGTCCCGGCCTTGTGTGCAGCCAAATCTGCGAACGAGACATCGGTGGTTGATCCAGAGGATGCAGGCATCGCGCTGAAGGTGTTGAATACGGCACCGAGTGTTCGTTGTGAGATTGGTGCGAATGCCGAACTGTCAAGACAACGGCCGACCGAGGCGCTGAACAAAAGTTAACAGCCCAATATTTCGGTTGCCTGCGCATTCAATATTGCGAACAACGACTCGGTAGGAGGCCCAGAGATGGAAAACCAGGATGGGAAGGAGATGGACCCAGTACCGACTGTTGAAATCAAAGCGAACGCCAATGTTGAGTCAAGAGAATAATCCGTAGCGACTTTGGACGGAACGTACATCTCGGTTGCTCGAGTATTAACGACCGAAGGAAATGAAGCAACGGAGGATACGAGAAATGACTTCTACGATCACCCGGTTAACCACATTGGCTTAGAAGACTACGCGAAGGAGCTGGCATTCCTGCCGGACCTGACCGAAGAGATCAACACGACGATAGACTATAATGCGCTCAATGTTGCTGATCCCCAGCTGTCGACCGATCGAAGAGAACGTCTGGTCGCAACGCTGAAGAACCACGAGCACATCCGGATTGCTAGTGGTAACGCACTGTCGCCGCCAGCCTACGGCGCGGTATGCGATATCGACACACAGGGGCACGCCCCAATTAAACAGCGTGCCCGGCGCGTGCCGCTACGATTCCTCGGCAAACTGTACGAGCTGCTGCGCGCTCTGTTGCGAGCAGGACTGATCGTCTTTTCAGACAGTCCATGGGCATCGCCGATCGTGATTGTGATGAAAAAGAACGGGCTGGACATCCGGCTCTGCATTGATTACAAGATGGTGAATGCTATCACCGCGATCATGGGGTATGCAATGCCGCTAGTCGACGACCTGTTAACCGATCTCGAGTGCTACCTATGGTTCTGCTCGCTGGATGCAGCAAGCGGCTTCTGGGCGGTCATGATGACCTTGCGAGCACGTAAAGTATCGGCGTTTGTCTGCGCACTCGGACACTTCGAGTGGTTGCGCATGCCCTTTGGATTAAAGAACGCGCCGATGATCTACCAGCGTATGATTGACAACGTACTCTGGGGGTTAGCTCAACCTAAAAGAGGTTGGTTTGAATACTCGGAGAGGATGCGTTTAGCTGAAGAACAGACCAAGGAACGTCGTGGGCCAAGCGCCGAGGGTTCGTTTCAAACGAAGTTCGCGGCAGACCGCGAAGCACCGGTGGAGACCGACCCTGTACTACAACTCGTCAACAGCCCCGTCGCTGACATTTTTACGAACGAGGAACCGGACGAATCATCGCTGGTACCTGTGTTTGGTCGACGGTCGTTTGTGGGTGATATTTGCTTCTGTGGCGAGGATTTCGACAGCTGCCTGGCGACGCTGGACCGATTGCTGGCAAGATTTGCACAGTGTCGGATCAGCATTAGCTTCACCAAGAGCATCTTCTGCCAACCCAAGCTGGACTTTCTGTCGCATAAAATTTCGCCAGAAGGTATCAGGGCTGATCCAAAGAAGCTTGCGGCCATCACCGAGCTTTCGTTTCCAACGAGTAAGAAGGGCATGCAGTCGTTTCTTGGAGCAGTTAATTACTACAGCCGCTTCATTTAAGACTTCGCGGTCTACGGTGCGGCGCTGTACCAGCTTAAGGATGAAGACTTTGACGTTGAAGGTGGGCTTTCTGTGGCACGTCGTTCTTTCGATAAATTGAAGGCGAGTGTTTCACATTCACCCATCCTCAGGCACTTTGATCGGTCGAAGGCAGTTCACGTCATGCTCTTTGCGAATGAATGGGCGTTGAGCACTACGCTAATGCAAGAACATGAAGGCAAGTTACACCCCGTAGGGTTCCTCGGTCGTGTGCTCTAGGAGTCCGAGATGAACTACCATCCTGCCGAGAAGGAAGTTTTGGCGTTACTTCTGCTGTTGAAGATCTGTTACGTCCAGCTGGCAGGAAAGACGCTACATGTCTAGTCACGATTCTCGACGTTAGAGTGGGTACATAAGTCGAAGTGTGGTGAAGTGCTTTCTCAAAAATAAGAGAATGGACCTAATGCGGGGTCACTACCCCGAATCCGTGACAATTTCAAGTGATTAGAGAGAATTCGGATCGTCCGGCGCGGATGCAAGTTGCCTGAGGTGGATTAGCCATGACGAGCAGCACCCCGTAGGAGACGACGATGGATCTGGTACGAGTGATGTACGGGAAGGCAAGATTCACCAAGACATATCTCGGATCCACCCTTACCTCGGTTCACTTAGGTGGATATGGGATATACTATGTACGGATGGATCGAGTGTGGATCCTATAAAGGAATGATGGTAGGTGTCATCTGAAGGTGTATCTAGTAGCCACGGCTAATGAGGAGTCAAGATCCACCGCGAGGTGTCCCGGATCCCATACTTCCGAGTTCGGACCCAAGGAGGGAGGATCCCGCATAGAGTGACCTGGATCCAGGATACAGGAATGATGGATGCAATGGATCTCGAACTTTTGTGGGACAATGGAGATCACAGACGGTCGCAAGATGATGTTGGATGATTGGAGAGCTCAGATACATGATGAGTGTACACTTACAGCAACCTGGATCCGGATGAGTGTACCCATAATAGGGTGACCATAATGATTACGCCATGGATCCGGTGGATCTGATGATAATACAGCTATGATGATGGGTCAAGGAGAGAAAGGACATGCAGCCGAGCCTGGTAAGGGATTTAACAGGTGAAAGACATAGAAAGTAGAAATCCAGGCAGGTATAGGCTTAAGTATCAATACAGACTTCTATTTGCACAGTATCACGCAAGTGCCTTCCTGCCCTCAAGAATCGGAACTACATTGACCGTACGAGCTCGGAGAAGGTTGGGAATTGCGAATCTAGTGTTGGTAGTGATAACTGGATAATACATTGGCCAGATCCTACAACCTAGTGAGCTTTTCCTTTACACGTGCAGATCCGACAGGTTAGCCGAATTTACTACTTGGTCGGTTACACCCTAGAGGCTCTCAACTCTCAAGATCCCGTCACAGGAGGCGGCAAGTGCAACGCAAAGGAAACGCAAAGGCAAGGGAACACACCCGTAAGGCAACCCTACGGCCAGATCCACGATCTTGGCCCTGGATCCACTTAAGCTCGAATATTCGCTTAGGATCCAGAACTAACCACGGACGCAGAGTGAAGATATTACCACTGCTGCTCCACCCCATCCCCACGTCTCGCCAAGACACTCAAGCTTCACCACTTGAACTCTTCGGAAGCTACCTAGAGAGCAAGATCCCGCCCTACCGACGGGTACACAAGGTGAGGAAAGCTCAGCAGAACACGGATCATCGGGGGACCCCCTCCGTTAGTTGGTGTCTGGGCGCAGTTGGTAAGTTGGATCCAGCAATCTCGCAGATTTTGCTGATCCCGCTACACCACAATGGTGCGCATGCCCGGATCTTTTGGCGACTCGGAATTTCACCGTGAGTCCCAAGAAGATGATCAAGTGAAGATTGAGCCAGGGGAAGAGGCGTCGTCGGAGGTCGGATCGACGGAGTCCTGGGAGGAACTCTGTCGACGGAAGAGAGGTGGATCCGGATCCAGATCTAGAAGAAAAACCTCTCTATCCTCCCCAGGTCCCCTCGGGGACCCCTGCGGATCTTGACGCAAGTCAAGATCCGCAAGTCAAGATCCGCAAGTCAAGATCCGCTAACAAAACAAGGGAAAGTGAAGGCGAAACGGTATGCATTTGCAGATTCACCGATTAAGCCAACGCCGTACCTAAACCCAAGCCCGCTAGTCGAAGAAGTGGGAAAGAAGACGAAAACGAGTAAGACTACGCGGAAGAAGATGCAAGCTCCAGAGTCGGAAGAAGACCAAGCTGGATCCAGGTCAAGCTGATCCGACAAGGATCTCGAGTTTGTGTATCGCCACCAAGCTTTAAGCGACTTTCTGCATCAAGATCCTGTCATGCGGATCCTGAATCCACGACAGATCGAAGATCCAAGGGAACCGGTGAGAGCACCAACGAAAACGGCGAACAAGTTGGTGGCAATCAAAGATCTATTACGTTTGCTTACGGAGTCAGGCATCGTAGCTGGTGCGTTCGACGCAGAGGATATCTTCGAGCTAGACCTGGATCTCATAGTATCCGCGACGCGGGACCTCTTTGCCAGAGTTAAGTCCATCACCGGAGAAAAGTCGCGCACTATGGATCCAGTGTCGTCGCCGAGGATCAGCCAAGCGGCTTCCTCGAACTACGAATCCGCGGCTGAGGATGGGTCAGACACGTCGTCCGAGCCCCGACACATGACTTTGGGACCCTCCGGGGCATCCATGCTGGAAGCGCGGGCGAGGATCCGGGGACAGGAAGTACCTTTGAGCGTGAAGACTCGGGATCCAGTACGCCCTACCCGTGATCTGACACAATCCAACCAGGATCTAGCCAGATCCAGCAACAAGCCAGTGTGGTTATCGTCAGATCGGGCTCAAGGTGTAATGGGCCCTCCCAAGTTACATATGTAGGTAGTTTTATAGGTTCTTTGTAGTGGCTCACACCATTACATAAGTAGGTAGATTTGCATTACAAAAGTAGGTGCAGCAGCACACGAGTAGCGTGTGCTGAACTGCCGTCACCTTATTGGTTGAAATATGGGGAGCCAGACCCATAATCAACCAATAAGGAGTTGACGTGTATTTGAGTGGTCAGGGCAAGCTGCCCTGGACCTAAATAAAAACAGAGTTGATTTTCCTTCAGACTAAGTACTTGGTTTCAGTATCACTGGACTTGTACGCTTCCTCATCACTACGTGTAAGCAAGTAACGGACACCCCAGGCCCGTTCCACCTGGTAGCACTTTGTAGTCCTTCCCATGACCAAGTTCACGATGAGCCAAGGCATGACGTCTGAAACTCCAGGGCCGACCCTGGAACATGCTGCTTTTCCTCATCTCACTCGTGTCGAGTGGGAAGCCCTTCACCGCCTCGCGGCGGGTCTGGTGAGGCTGTAATCGCGTCGCTGCTGAGCTCAGCGACGTCCGACCAACAACGCCAAGCAGCCCAAGAGTTCATGGAACGCGAGCTAGCCGATGCGAATCGGCGAGCAACAACTCCCGCGCGTTCCTCGAAAAATGATGTCGTGAAGCTAGAGACGTCTACCTACTCCGGTGAAGGAGCGAATCGCCTCCCGCTGAGCCGGTGGTTTCGCGAGGTCGACATCGCGATTGCTTCGAGAATGATCGAAGCGCAAGGGTCAAAGGTCAATTTCTTATTGTCCCGGTTATCCGGGAAGGCCAAGGAATGGGCTCTCGGTAAACTTGTCGTTGATCACGACGCATTCCCCACTCTGGAGTCTCTCCAGAAAGATCTCAGGCTCGCGTTCGAGCCCCCTCAAGACGAGTCCCGCGTGCGTGCCGAGTTCTTCGCCCTTCGTCAAGGTAAAATGACTATGCGCGACTACGTTCAAATGACTCGCCACCTCGCGTCATGCATCGTGACAAATCCGATTGACACAGCATCGCAGGTCCATGTATTCGTATTCGGCATGCGTGAAGGCATGACACGGTACTGCCTGACCCGAGCGGAACCTTCCTCTCTCGAGGAAGCATTCGCCCTCGCATTACGCGAAGACTACGTTGTGGCGGCGTCTTACGCGCGCGCGATGTCTACGGCAGCTCGTGAGTCAGCCCCCGAGCCCATGGAGATCGACGCGATTGACGCGTCGAATAGTCACCGTCAGTCGACTTCTCGTGGGCCCAACGGCCGTCCTAATCGCCCGATCACTTGCTTCCGCTGCCGGAAGATCGGTCATCGCGCGGCGGAATGCCGGGCGCCAGCGCCGGTACTCGCGCACACCGCCGAAGTCTCACCTGCCGTTCAGTAGAAAAAACGGTCAGGGCCAGTAGGTGCGGGGTGCCCTACTGGCTGGAATGGAGGTCCGGGTCCCCCGGTGGCTACCCAACCTTCTAGCCCTCCTGTGCTCCACGCACACTTTAATGCCACCACCACGTCGGGCGACTCGAGGCTGATCATCGTCAGTCTTCATGTCGCCGGCGCCCGGCGACCACTTCGCGCACTCCTGGACTCAGGAGCGTCGAATAACTTCTTTCGTGAATCGTGCTTATCGATGCTTCCAAGAGAGATCGCAGTCCGTAATGGTCGAGGTCAGGTCGTCGTCAAACTTGCTGACGGAAAGCCACGCCGCGTTGCGCGGCGCGAGATCACGTTGCCGTACACATTCGACGGCTTCCGCAGCAACGACGACTTCCTCGTGATTGAGATGAACTCCGCGTTCGACTGCATCTTGGGTATCCCGTGGCTGTCACGATATCAACCAGATATTGACTGGTTGGCTCGGTCGGTTAAACACCGCTCTGGCTTCGATGTGAGTGAGGTGTTCACTCACCTCCTGGTTGCCCAGAAGGACTGGCCCCATGTCAGGGTCGTGGACCGGTTGTCCACAATGCAGGTTGAGCAGAGAGCGAGCGATGGCCCTCTCTGTATGTCTTGCACAGCGCTGTTGCGCGAAAAACCCTCGCTGCGAAGCGAGGTTGTTAACACTTTGGCGGTAGAGCAGGGGCTCCCGCAATCCGAGCAGGCGGTCGAGCATGGGTTCCCGCCACGTAACACGGCGGTCGAGCATGAGTTCCCGTCACGCAACATGACGGTCGAGCACGGGCTCCCGTCACGCAACACGGCGGTCGAGCATGGGTTCCCGCAACACAACAAGGCGGTTGAGCATGGGTTCCCGCAAAACTCTCTAGCGGTTGAGCAGAGGTTCCCGCAACGCGATTCGGCGGTCGAGCAGTTGGAGCTCCCGTCATCCACAGCGGTGGTCGAGCAGTTGACACTCCCACCGGCTACGACGGCGATCGAGCAGAGGCTCTCGCCAGTCGATGGCGCGGTCGAGCATCGAGAGCTCCCGCGCACTACCGACACGGTTGATGGTGCCCCTCCGTGTCTAGAGGGGGGTGATCCCTCGTCCAGCGATAGCGAGTCTTCTGTCTCGAGCAGCGGTTCGAGACGCCACAAGAAGAAATCCAAGCGACGCCGTCTTAAGCGACGTGGTCAGCCCACCGCCGATATCGCAGTGAATGAGTCCATACACGTCCTGGAACACGTGAAAGGAGGCGCCGTTCGCTCACGCACACTTGACATTGAGAGCCCACCTCGCAAAGCTTCTTCCATCACACGCCTTCCGGGTCTTTCCTGGAAGCATTTTCTGCGCGATCTGAAGTCAGGAGACATCGAGCAGGTCTGCTTGATCACCAAGTCTGCCTCGGCGGAAGAGATCCACACGGTCGCTACCGACAATCTTCCACTTCGTCCAAAGAACGCTGAGCCGAAGTCGGCGCGCGAAGAGCGCTTCGCTGCCCAGTCGTGGGAGTCACTCCGCGACTCGGGCAATCCAGTATACGACACCGTCCGCGAGTTCGCGGATGTTTTTCCCGACAAGATTCCAGCTTAGCTCCTTGCTGACAGAGGCATTCGCCATGAGATTGATCTCACGCCGGGTTCCAAGTACTGTGTGACGCGACAGTGGCCCCTCCCACGCGATCAGGTTAAAGCCATTGACGACTTCTTCGAGAGCCGCCGCAAAGCGGGTCACGTGCGCGAGAGTACCTCGCCACACTCGAGTCCGACGTTCTGCGTGAAGAAGGCCACGGGTGGTTGGCGCATTGTTCACGCTTTTAACAAGCTAAACGACGCCACCATTCCAGCACAAACGCCGATCCCTCGGAAGGATATGGTACTTGACACCATGGGCCGCAGTGTTATTTTCAGCACCATCGACCTGACCGATGGCTTCAATCAGAACTTGATGCGACTCAGCGACGTCCCGCTCACAGCGGTGAGCACTCCCAGCGGGATGCTGTGGGAGTGGCTTGTCATGCCGCAGGGCCTGAAAAACGCACCAGCCACGTTCAATCGCATGGTTTCCCACGTTCTGCGCCCACTTCGCGACTTCGCTGCGAGCTACTTCGATGACATCTTCGTTCACAGCCGCGCTGAGGGCGGTCTCAGCGCCACAGAAGTTCACTTAAATCACTTACGACAAGTGTTCCAAGTCATGCGCGAAAACAAATTGTACGCGAACTTGAAGAAGTGCATCTTCTGTGCCCCGGAGATTCCGGTGCTTGGCTGTTATGTGAGCAAAAATGGTGTCCGAGCGGATCCTAAGAAGGTCTCGTCCATCTGTGCGTGCCCCACGCCGCAGAATCAGACTGAATTGCGTCAGTGGCTTGGCCTCGCAAACTATCTCCACAAGTACACGAGAAATTATGCTGGTCTGATCCAGCCATTGTCTTCATTGCTGAAGAAAGACATCACGTGGTCGTGGACTCCCGAACATCAGTCAGCCTTTAATGCAGTGAAGAAAAGCTTGGCGGAGGCCCCAATCCTGGCGCTTCCAGATTATGCAAAGCCATTCCACGTTGTTTGCGACGCGAGCGACTTCGCCATCGGCTGTGCACTGATGCAGTTCGACGACGAAGGTCGCGAACGCGTCGTGAGCTACCAATCCAGACAGATGAAGCCCGCTGAGAAGAATTATCCGGTCCACGACAAGGAACTCCTTGCGATGCGCTACCCACTGATCAAATTCAGAGTGTACTTACTCGGTGAGCAGACATTCGCGATCTACACAGATCACGCGTCGCTGCGAACAGCGACGAAGAGCCCTCATCTATCTCAGCGCATGGCACGATGGCTGTCATTCTTCTCCGAGTACAACTTCGTCGTTCACTACAAGCCAGGCAAGAATAACATCCTTGCGGATGCCCTATCTCGGCGCCCCGATTACGATCCACGCCGAGATTTGGGTCGTCAGTCACTTGAAGACGCGGACGACGACGAATTGGACTGCGCCACATGTGTGGCTGCAGGTGTGAACCTGATGACGGCGGTATCTCCAATACTTCCCCTGCGGGAGGAGATCTCTGCCGCGTATCGAGATGACTCGATATATGCCGGTATCCTGGAACACCTTCGCACACCAAGTGATGCCACGCTAAAGACACTGAGCCGCTCCACGCGCGACCAGATTCACAGATACCAACTTGACGGTGATCTACTGATGTACAGTATCGATCGATTCGATGCTCCTCGCGTCGTTGTCCCCAACGACCCCGATCTACGCGCAAGAATTATACACGAATTCCATGACGCTCCAGTGGGTGGCCACTTGGGCCGTGATAAGACTTTCGCAGCGGTATCCCGCGACTTCTACTGGCCTCACCTATACAAGTGGGTGCGCAAGTGGGTCCGCTCCTGCGAAACTTGCCAACGCGTTAAGCCGTCACCATCATCGCAAGCTCCGCTGCGTTCTCTCCCTCTGGCGACAGAGGCGTGGCGCTCTGTGTCAATGGACTTCATATTCGGTCTCCCACCCGACACTGACGGTCGTACTGGTGTTCTGGTCTTCGTGGATCGCTTTAGCAAGATGTGCCATCTCGTTCCGGTTCCGGACTCAATCACCGCGGCCGATACCGCGGTGCTCTTCGTCGACGCTGTCTTCCGACATCACGGCCTTCCTGAATCAATCGTCTCTGACCGCGATCCCCGATTCACATCGGCGTTCTGGACGAAACTCTTCGACCTCCTGGGCACCAAACTCCTCATGTCGACGGCGGCGCACCCGGAGACTGACGGGCAAACGGAACGCGTCAACCGCGTGCTAGAAGATGTTCTGCGCAGTTATGCCCCGTCCTTCGAGAACTGGAGTTCCTTCCTGCCTCTTGCGGAGTTTGCACTCAACAATGCCGAGCACGCGTCGACGGGATTGACTCCGTTTTTCGTCAACAACGCGCGTCATCCACGTGTCCCCGCACAAGTTGCTGTGGGCCAACCCACGGCGACTGATGGCTTCACTCTGGAGGGGGAGGAATGTGATAACCCTGCCCAACCGGTTCCGATACTGGTTCAACCACCGGTTTCCGGTGAGACAACGGTTCTGCCGTCTACGAGTTCAGCTACTCCTGCAGTAGACATCAACGCGGTGACGCGTTTACAGTCGAAGAAGATCCTCGCACCCGCGCAATCCACGTCGTCGCCGTTAGTTGACAGGACACACCGAACGCTGATCGCTCCAGCACAGCCACACTCGACTGTGGCTAACTACGCGCCGAAACCCCCAGCGCGACCCGCTGACAAGGCAGCGGTATCCGACTTTGTCCTTCATCGCCAATCGGTTACCCGATTCGTCCGTGACGCGCTACAACTCGCGGTTGACAAGCAGAAGGAAAACGCTGACAAACGTGGCCGCAAGAACACAAGTGTATTCAAGATTGGTGAGCGTGTATTACTCTCAACGGATGGAATTCGTACCTCTGCTATTACGAACCTAGGCGCGAGCAAACTCGCGCCGCGCTACATTGGGCCATTCAAAGTACTACGAGTTATGGGTGATGCCTACACGCTATACATTCCTACGTCGCTACGACTACACCCGACGTTCTACGTCGGGCGGCTTAAGAAGTATCTTCCCGCGATGATCCCAGAGGCGGAGCAGGTGCATGCGTTGAGCGGCCCTCGCGATGAGCCTGTCGAGCCAGCGTTCCATCTGTCCCAGTTCCCCGCTCGCGCGGAAGAGCTCCAGCCCTCGGTCCGCCAAACACCTGCGCCTCCAGACTACGCAGACGCTGCAAGAGTTCACGATTCGACTGCCGCAGACTACTCGCCGTCGCCTCGGCGTTCCGAGAGCTCTCAGCCGCCCGCTCGGCCTCCTCCTGTGCGTCCCGAGAAGTGTTCAGCGCCTGCTCAACGTCGTCCTGGTCAACCAGGTCGCGTCGAATTCCACCGCGACGGTCCTCCGCCCATCGTTGACTCGAATGGAGATACGTGCTGGATTGTGGACCGTATTGTTGATCACGAAGATCCTCCCCGCGTGCGTCACTCGACCAAGTCGTCGGCTCAACACGCGGCTCCCGCCGCGCGGAAGTATAAGGTACGATGGCTCGGGTTTCAACCTGCTGATGATACGTGGGAGCCTCGCGCCAACTTGCTTCGTGACGTTCCTGATGTAGTCCACGACTACGACTCCAGCCTCGAGTCAAACGCGGCCGCGAGCGACCTCACGGCGATCGAGAACGCGATCGACTACGCGCCCGACGAGACGTCGAATGCGCCGGAGACGGGCTCCGTCGCGAATAGCCGCTTGGGTGAACTCGGAGAGTGAGCGCTTATACTTCTCGATCCAAGCGTGTTCGGTCGGCATGAGCGGATACTCGACAATATGCTGATCCCACTCAGCTTGCGTCGGGCGTCGCCCGATGTCACACGAACTGCGACCTTCGCGTACGTTGACATAGCACAAACGGTCTTCGGTCCAAGCGTCGTCGCAGACTTTCAGGCGCAGATCACCGAGTGAATGCTCGGCTTGTAGGGCTTCGCGATCACCGAGCCAGCCGACGACACTTTCTCCAGCCTCATGTATCCGATTCCACCGCCGGATGAATGCGCACCATGATCTCTGCAAAGCTTCGTACGTCGCGCCGTCGAGTGTTTTGTTCCGGAGACGCCTGAAGCGCCGAAAGTGGTCCTGCATGGTGTCCAGCGCGTCCGGGGTCACCGCCCCGGACAAGTCGTACAGCGCCCACGGCTTCATATCCTCGTTCATCACGCCGGGCCAAACCCCAAGTCGACTCACGCTCTCAGGTGCGATATCAGCGGTCCACCCACTGTTCAGCGTCGTCGCCGACGCTGGAGCCGTCCGCGTTGTTCCGCTTCCTGTCTGGTTCGCCGCCCCCGTCTGCTGCGCCATGTTGTTTTCGTCCGCGCAAGTTGTATTGTGCTGCTCCTGGGCTTCGCGAGAGCTCCCGCCTGTCAAGTTCTCAAGCGTTCTCTTCTCCGCCATTTCCCAGTTTTTCCCGATTGTTCTCCGAAGCGCACCCCCGTTAGGTGATTGCTGTCTTAAGAGGGGGGGGTGATGTAATGGGCCCTCCCAAGTTACATATGTAGGTAGTTTTATAGGTTCTTTGTAGTGGCTCACACCGTTACATAAGTAGGTAGATTTGCATTACAAAAGTAGGTGCAGCAGCACACGAGTAGCGTGTGCTGAACTGCCGTCACCTTATTGGTTGAAATATGGGGAGCCAGACCCATAATCAACCAATAAGGAGTTGACGTGTATTTGAGTGGTCAGGGCAAGCTGCCCTGGACCTAAATAAAAACAGAGTTGATTTTCCTTCAGACTAAGTACTTGGTTTCAGTATCACTGGACTTGTACGCTTCCTCATCACTACGTGTAAGCAAGTAACGGACACCCCAGGCCCGTTACACAAGGTAATCGCCTCACGGATCCGGACTCGTCAGTGGACCAGACGGCCATAGGCTCTTCCAACACTTCCTCGGGCACCCTGCAGCGACACTTCGAAGCTGCTATGAGTCGTTTCCTGACCGAACAGGGTATGAGAGCGCCCGTGCCACAAGCGCAAGTGCTCCACGAACAAGGAGCACGAGACGTGGAGATGGAGTCAGTGGAGGGAGACAACTCCCATAATGAGTTTGACCCAGATGATTTGGATGGCCCATCCCCTTCATCAGCGGTGGTAGCAACAGCCGCAGCCGGGGCGGGTGGATCGTCCATGATCCAGAGGGTACGGATCTCAGCCATATCGGATCTGAAGGGGTTCACGGGCAAGGATCAAGACGAGGACCGAGCGAGGACATGGATCAGTAAAGTCAAATCAGCCCTCATGAGAGATCAAGCGTCGGATGCTGAGAAGTGTTCGACCTTTGCGGATCTGCTAGCGGGACCAGCCAGGAATTGGTATCGGCAGCTGGGCAGATCCACCAGGAACAAGTGGCCAGATTTGCTGCGCAGTTTCCAGACCCAGTACTATGGATTGGGAGTGTCAGTGGCACGACAATACTACCATGCTCGCCGCAGATCGGATGAATCCCCGCTAGAATATCTGCATCGACTAAATGTGGCGGTCTACGGGCCAAGTTGAAGATCAAGGATGGGGGATCCAAGGTACTACGGGAACATGTGGATCATTTCATCGAGACGTTGGGAGATGTGGATCTGGCCGACAGGCTGACCCTGTTGCGTCTTCCCGACGCAGATGAGCTTGAAGAAGTGCTGCGGGCTTTGGATCGCGCGAAGCACCGCCAGAAGAAGGCGGCGGTCGGATCCGGCAGGTATCGCCAAAGAGCTCCGACGCCCACGGCTCCAGCTCGTCGTCTCCACCAAGTCACGGCGCCCGACTCAGGAACTGAATCGGGATCCGATGGCTCGGACTCTGACCCAGAGGATTACCGCCGAGTCTGTCTCACTGCACCCAACGATCGTACGGCGAAGACCGGAGATAACTCTCGCACTGGGGAAACCGTACCCGGAGACCGTGGGATGTACAGATCCCGAGATCTCATGGACGGGACAGGACAAATCAGGTGCTCGCAGTGCGGATCCCGGAAGCACACAAAGTCTGGATGTTGGAAACATCTGATCTGTGAGAAGTGTGGCAAGAAAGGTCATCCCGGAGATCATTGCTTCTACGTGCGTCGTGGTTGTGGCGAAATTCACGATGTCGGCAAGGAGGAATTCTACAACCAGATCCGCCAATGGTTTGATCCAGCAAAGCACAGAGGGATGTTGCCAGAAGTGGCAGAGAAGATGTTAAACTAGGACGCTCGCCGGGTTTGAATCCGGTACGAGCCTAGCGTTCTAGGTATTGCATTTATGCATTTGTGAACAAGACATCGCTAGATCCAGGTAGCAGGACCCTAGATCCAGTCGATAATACACGTGATCTACATGAAGTGTCAGTTGCCAAGATTTCTAGTTTGCGCCAAGTGGATGAGTTTGCCAGATCCGAAGTCTCTTCAACCCTGGATCTACAAAGGAGAGAGGCACGTGGTTATTGGGAGAAACGCCAACATGGTCGATGGTTTGAGCCTACCAAGGGTGAGGTCACTGCAGATCCACCTAAGGTCTGTCAGGTCACTGGATCCCGTGGAGCTGAGAATGTTGGATCCATGGATCTGCTAACAGGGGAGTCCCGTGGGTACTGGAAGTACCATGCCCCAGGAAAGTGGTTCAGACAAGCCAAGGTAGGGGGCAAGATCAACAATGAAAAAGCAATCCTACTCCTAGATAGTGGTGCCGAGGTGTCTATACTAGATACCGCCTTTGCTAGTAAGGTTGGGTGCCAAGTGGATGGGAGTCGGATCCAAGATTGTGTTTGGATTGGTGAAGGCGTGTACCGTACGAATGGGAGAACGCGGATCAAGATCACGCTGGCAGGTTGTTTGGTAGACTGGTTCGATATTTGGGTTGGAGATCTCGCTGGTCAAGACGCCATCCTCGGGATGAATTTCATGGTACCAGCCGGAGTGAGGTTGGATCTGGCGGATGGGACACTTTGTTTCCCCGACAAGATGCGGATCCAGCTCAGCGGACGGCGACCGTTGTACGGGGCGAAGATGAGGATTATAAGGGCGGATAAGACGACCTGGATCGAGCCCGGAGAAACCCGGGAACTGCCAGATCGGTTGAAGTGGGTGGAACATGAGAAACGGTGGGTCACTCGGGGCGGGAAATGGGTGCCTACAGTAATCCAAGGACCAGGTCGATCACAATACCTCCAGGTCACGAACGTCAGCGACAAGAGACTATTACTGGACCATTATGAGGAGATCGGGCGATGATTGGCGAAGGACGGTATCCCTAGGCGACCTGGATGTGTGTCAGTGGGATCCCGTCGCTACAGAGAATGACAGAATCTGGCGTATGAGGCGACTACCGAGATCGAATCTCTCGGAGAGGGGAGCTCCCAGCGGAGCCAACTGGCCCCTTGGTGGATCGGCCTTCATACCCAACTCCGCGAAAGATCCTACAGAGGGATCGTCGGATTGAGATCCAAGCGATAGAGGTTGGATCCAAGACCGGGGATGATCCCCAGAGCCGGTCCCTAGATAACCCAGAGTCGGTGGATGGAGGATCACAGAGCACTGAAACCGGGTCACCGGATCCTGCTGACCCACAAGTGGATCCGAGTTTTCCGTGGGACAAAGTGCCTGGATCCTTGCCGAGAGTGGCAACACAAGCCAATCAAGAACCATCGTGTTTAAACTCGCTAGAGGATCAAGGCGACCCAAGAGGTGGCTTCCCCGGTACCAGGGTACCTGATTTCACGAAGACAGAAGGAATGACGGGTGAAAGAGGGTCGCGGTGCTTGGATCCAATGGTGGATCCGACGAAGACTGAAGATGAACAAGTTTGTTACCATGAAGGCGGGGATCTACACGCCGAGGATCTCGGAGAAGGCACGGCGGTGATCCCGGAGGTACCACTGACCACAGAGGAGGTTACGATTGACGACATCCAAGTGGATCCAGGGGCGAACGAACCCGCGGAAGTGGATAGACTACGTCAGAAGATCTGGGAAAGCCGACATCTGCTGATTGGTAAAGGTAATGCATTACCGCCCGCTGCCCGCGGAGTCAAATGTGACATCGATGTCGGCGACGCGAAGCCGATCGCCCAAAGGGTGCGGAAGGTGGCGCCTCAGTTCCGAGAAAAACTATCGGATCTGATTAAGGGCCTGCTGCAAGCCAAGATTATCAGTTTCTCAACGTCCCCGTGGGCATCTTCGGTGGTAATCATCATCAAGAAGAACGGGGTATATATACGTCTGTGCATTGATTACCGGCTAGTTAACGGCCTGACCCGATTGATGGTGTATCCAATGCCTCTAATTAATGAGCTATTGGAGGATTTGGATAAAGTACCCTGGTACTGTTCTCTTGACATGGCCAGTGGTTTCTGGATGGTGACTATGACGGATCAAGCTCGCGCAATATCCGCATTCATCACACCGTTTGGACTGTTCGAATGGAACCGAATGCCGTTTGGATTGAAGAATGCGCCCCAGATCTACCAACGCCTGATCGATAACGCCCTCTACGGATTCACCCGAATACCGGAACCCGAAAGGGGTGGATCCGGGGAGGATCATACGGAAGTGGATCCATTCGAAGCAGGAGAGCCAGGGGATCCTGGGACCCATCTGTGTTAGGACGCAGATCTTATATTGACGACATTCTAATCCCGGCGGAATCGTGGGATCCGTTGTGCGAGAGAGTGACATCCCTACTGGAGGCGTGTACTAAGTGGAATCTCTCTATCAGCGTGGTGAAGAGCTATTGCGGGATGCGCAAGGTGGATTACTTAGGTCATCGAGTCTCCAAGGAGGGACTGGAGGCGAATCCTAAGGACCTGGCTTCGTTGGCAGACTTGTCCTTCCCACAGTCGTTACGGGCGATGCAATCCTTCTTGGACAGTTTGAACTACTACAGTCGGTTCATCGAGGATTACGCACTGTTTGCTGCGGTACTCTATGAATTGAGAGAGGTAGATTTTGCTGCGATGACTACTTCAGCTGTCCGGATCAAAATCCAACAGGCTCTGGCCCTGGAGATATCGGATCCACGAAGGGATCCTAGTAGCACGACGCCGGAAGAGGGCCTAAAGCCGGAGCTGGATCCACCCCGGGACCAACGGAAAGAGGAACCAATCTGGATAGGGACGACGGAAGAGAGCTCGGAAAAGGTGAAGCCTCGATGGATCCGAGCTCAGCACGCGTTCGTGGAGCTAAGGAACAGGATCGCGACGACGCCCATCCTCCGCCATTTCGATCCGGAACGTCAACCTACGGTGATAGTTTATGCCAGTGACTGGGCAGTCTCAGCAGCCTTGGTACAAGAACATGAGGGGATCTGCCGTCCCGTCACCTTCGTCAGCCTAACGCTACAGCCGAATGAGCTGAATTACGGAGCGGTGGAGAAGGAAATACTCGCACTCCTACGGGTGTTGAATCTCAATTATAACCTGCTG
This sequence comes from Phytophthora betacei, assembly GCA_011320135.1. Taxonomy (NCBI): domain Eukaryota; phylum Oomycota; class Peronosporomycetes; order Peronosporales; family Peronosporaceae; genus Phytophthora; species Phytophthora betacei. The sequence continues at coordinate 210,790 of JAANHX010000358.1, forward strand.
GTGGGAAGATCCATCCGGATCCTGACTCGACACTCTACGCTAGCTTGGTTGTTCAAGTCGGCCGGTTTACAAGGACGGTTGGGACAATGGGCAGCTTTACTCTCACCTTGGACATTGGAGATTGTGAAATGTTCGAAGGGGGAGGACGAGATCCTGGGAGTTTTGGCCGCGAGTATCACACCTAGAGCCGAGATGGACGAAGCGCTGACCAGGATCGCTCCTAAGAAAGAGGCCAAACGCCGGATCCAGATCCCGATCCCGACGGTACAAGTGGATGAGGATTGGTACGTTCTGAGCTTCGATGGATCTGCTCGCGTGAGACGCGGTGGAGGAGCATACAGCGCAATACTGTGGAGACTGCCCGGATGGGAAGTCGTAAGGGCCAGATCCACTTATGCGGAGGGCCTCACCGTCAATGAAGCGGAGTATAACGGACTCCTGTTGGGTTTGGATCTACTAAAGGGACATGATTCGAAAAGGCTGGTGATCTGTGAGGATTCAAATTTGGTGATCAAACAGGTGCGAAGTGAGATTGACTGCAAGGCCCCGGCCCTAACACTGTTACGGTAGAAAGTGATGGTCCACCTGCGTGGTTGGATGAATCACGAGTTGGTACATGTCAAGCGAGATTGGAATGCCAGTGCAGATAGCTTGGCCAGTGCCGCTTTACGGAATCAATGTGGTGTCGAGGTGGAGAGAGAGGCCGAGCATCATGATCTCGTCACGCTGAACCGACTAGACGAAGTGGTGGTGGTTGGATCCGTAAAAAGGACAGTCCAGGTAATGGCTGTCACTAGATCCAGAGGAAGGATTGAATCCAGCCCCCATATTCTCGATGAAGCATTTGTGAAGGGAGTCCACATTGAGCGGATCCTCAAAGCACAGAACGAAGAAGCGTGGATCTTGGGACTAAATAAGTATATGATGGGAGATGTAGGAGACCTGAGTCGGGAGGATACCAAACCTACAGTATTATCGCTACGGATTATGCAGTGGATCGGAATGAATTGCTCTTCTATTGTCCCCCTACGAAGAGAGTCAACGAGGATCGGGACGGATTGATGAGACTGGTGATGCCGGAAACCTTACAACAGGATGTCCTACATCACTATCACGCTAGTTTAGAAGGTGGACATCAGGGAATTGGTCGGACCTACCAACGGATCCGGGAATGTTTCCACTGGAGTGGACTATTCAAGAGCGTGCAACGATATGTCGGTGAATGTGTGGATTGTGAGACAGGCAAGGGCAGGCCCACAATCGAAGGGGAGTCACCCGGGAATGTCCAAGCGACTTACCCTTTCCAAATCATAGCCTTGGATCACATCCCCTCGTTGCCCAAGTCGTTCACAGGAAACACGGAATTGTTGATCTGGGTGGACCTGTTTACCGAATACGTGATAGCCAAAGCTAGTGCCTCTAGAATTGCACAGACGATTACTGAATCGTACGAGGAGTGCGTTTTCCGAAGATTTGGGGCTAGTGAGATGATTAGGCATGATCGAGAGCCAGGCTTTATGTCTGATTTCTTTCGAGCCTTCAACCGGATCCTGGGGCAGAGACAGCGGGCAACCATGGCATATCGTCCCCAAGCTAACGGATCGGTCGAGCGCATGGTACAGACGATCACGAGGGCACTCAAGATGTATGTTCAGGATTTGGATCAGAGGGATTGGGATGAGTACGCAGAACGACTCCCCTTCGCCGCGATGAACACCGCCCAAGACAGGATCCGGGGTGACACCCCATTTTCCTTGGTACATGGGTGGGATCCTAAATCCACCCTAGAAGCGGCCATTCCGGTATGTAGCACCAAGAAGAGAAACCGAGATCCAAGACGATGGCGATACCAAGTCCAGAAATACTACCGGCAAGCCAGATCCCAAGTGGACGAACGGCTGCGAAGTGCGATACACGATCGAGCGGATCGACACAACGAAGACGCCAGTCCCCATCAAATCCAAGCGGGATCGCAGGTGTGGCTTTATTTAGATCGGGTAAAGGAAGGGTACGTCCGCAAATTGGCCCATCTATGGCACGGACCGTTCCGGGTAAGCAAAAAGATAGGGGAACATGCGGTGAAGTTGGAAACGGCAGGTACCGAATATCGCTTGTTCCCTGTAGTACACGTATCCAAGCTGAAGTTGGTCAAGGAATATCCGGACCGGCCGCAAACCCGTATTTCGGTGGATGAATCCGACCGGGTGGATTTCGACGAAGTCCTCCTACCGGAAGATAGTTGGAATGTGGATCTCGAAGCCGACGAGTTCGAAGTCGAGAAGATCACCGATATGAGGTCAGGAAAGCGAACTAGATACGGACGGATTTACCGTCATTTTCTGGTGTATTGGTGTGGATATGATGAACCCAGTTTGGGTAGACGAGGCAGATCTGAACTGTGGAGCATTACTCTATGATTTCTTGCGGGATCGTACGAATCGTAACAGATTCGGCGTGATGCAGTCTCATGAAGAAGAGTAGGAAGGGGATCCATGGATATGAGTTGGTCATGTCGATGGGAGGATGAAGAAGGACCCACAGAAAGGGTGTGGGTCGGGAGGAGGAGGATCGCTGATGTTAGTTGGTCCTTCGGAAAGAATGAGAAGACGAATCCACAAGAGAGGGGTGGATTAGGAGGAAGGTGTAAATGTTTATGCATAAAGAGTGACGTTTTACGTGCGAAGAGTCCCGCTTAATTTCAAGCGCGAGCTTTCGGAGCCCGAACTACACTGACCCGATTCAGACTGGGTCGTAGGAGCTGGGTCCGGATGAAATCCAAGTGTGGACCCAGCCCAGATCCAGGTGTACGCTGAAAGGGTGGATCCAGCCCAGATCCAGGTGTACGCTGAAAGGGTGGATCCAGCCCAGATCCAGGTGTACGCTGAAAGGGTGGATCCAGGCCAGATCCAGGTGTACGCCGGTAGACTCTGACTGGGTTCCTCAGCCAACAAGAGAATGTTACAGACATATTCAAGTAAGGAAGAGTGGATTAGAATAGCTTTTGCAAAAAGGCTAGCTCGACCCAGTTTCCAGCCGCTAGTTACTACCACGAAGACTGAAACTGGGGGCGTGGCGTGAAAGAACGATAGGGATCAAGTGGTCTTGGGCTGAACATTGAAGAACTTGCCCACCAGACGCTGGATCTGGTGTCCTGGGTGTTGGCTCGGATCCCCCCAAAACTGGATGCGCCAAGGCTCGCCTTCATCAATCTCTTGCAAGGCCTCCAGCAGGTTCGTGGGTTCTGGGCGGTGGAGGTTGGGATTCTTCAAGTTGGCTTGACGGGATACAGATCCCGGAAACCAAGTTACCTCATCCCCGCGTCGGGGAAGGTGCAAGAAGGATGGATCCAATAAAACATTCACGTCGCACCAACCGTCCTGGATCGCCAACACGAGGATCACGAGAACTTTCTTCCAAGTCCGACCGGCATGGCTACGTCTGTTGCCACGCTGCTTGTTGAAGTTGAACAACCAGGTCGAACCCCGCAGTTGGATGCGAGAGATAGGGAACCGATGAGTGCCTTCCCATATGGCAACCTGGTGCTTGGAGACGAAATCCCGGAAGGCACGAGCGAACAACCCGAGACGCCCGCGCACGTCACTTCGGAAGCTAACCGGATCCACCAGCGTGGTTGCCAGCGTATCCCATGAGGAGCATCTTGCAATTCTTCCACGTGAGGTCTGGTGACAAGCGAATCCACATAGCCGGCCGTCGGGATGACATCCTCTTCCCGAGGGAATATCCACTCAGCTCGGAATGGCAGCTCCGGAAACAGAACAGTGATCTGCATTGTGACAATGGCGACCCGGTTCAGTTTCTTAGCGGACCAAGGCTCAATGTCTCTGGTAGCGAAGGCCACAGGGGCACGCCGACCAGGAATGAAGGCAGCATCCGGACCAAACGGGGCCACGGGGAGCATTCCTGGCAACGAAGAATTAGGAGGAGTAGGGATCAAGACAGATCCAGGGGATCCGCCACCATGAGGTGACCCCCCTCCACCATCGCTTCCCGACCCACCATCACTGTCGACCTGGATCGCAGATCCCGCAGTGCCGGCCCCGGATCCAGCCGTGTCAGTGACTTGCGGAGGTGGTGTTGAGAGAGACCTCCGCCGGGCTTCGGACCTGGACTGGGACAAGGCGCGTCGCGTGTCTTCCTCCAAGGCATCATCATCGACTCGAGCCTCCTCCGAATCCTCCGGACTTTCATCGTCATCGTCGTCGTCATCGTCATCGTCGTCCGGGGTGAAGGAATAAGGGCCGGAGGACAGCGTACGCTTCGACGAAGATCGGATAGGAGGCCCCGAGCCGTCAGAGCAGTCCGATCCCTCATCCTCGTCATCCTCCGAGCTGCCAAGTCCACAACCAGTGGGGATGACACGTTTGGCTTTCCCTTTCCCGGATCCAGTTCTGACCGGCGGAGGCCGGTAGAAGCTGGCTGGGGAACGGTAGGCACCGTCACCGAAGGGCCGGTAGTGGATCCCGACTGTGACGAGCCGGACTGGGCCGTGGATACGACTAACCCCGTCGTAGAAGGGGTAATCGCCGCAGATCCGGCCGAAGCCACTGCCTGGGACGACGGCGCGATGGTGGATCCAGTCTTGGACGTAGATCCCGTCTTAGGCGTAACTGCGGATCCGGTCTTAGACGCCTTGGATCCAGCTTTGGCAGACGATCCGGACTTGGATGCCGTGGATCCCGGCTGAGATGCAGCAGCGGACCCGGACTTGGGGCTGGATCCAGATTTTGACGCGACAGCAGTGGATCCAGCCTTGGATCCCACACCCGTCCTGGGCGTAGCTACGGATCCGGCTTTAGATGTGGCGATGGATCCAGACTTGGATTCGGCACCAGACTTCGAAGGGGAGGCGGAAGGCTTGGACGTGGATGTGGATCCCGCCTGGGAGACTGTCGTGGATGCCGAACTGGTCTTGGGCTTGGCCTTGGGAGAAGCTCGGGCATGCTTGTGAGGACGAGGGGGTCCAGTGCTAGGAGCAGGGGATGCGGTACGCGGTCGCTTCGCAGCCGACGGATCTGCTCCACTTACAGACGGTAGAGAAGCAGAGACGCTGGCAGCAGGAGAGGGTCCAGACAGGGGAGGAAGGGGATCCGAGATAGCAGCTGTCACCAGCGCCAGTCGTCGGCGCGCCAAGTCCCGCTCCGATAAGCCGCGATCGCGCTCTAGAACTAGCTGCTGGTGCCGAGCATGGGCAGCGGCAAGCTGATCCCGGCGTTTTGTTGCGGTTGCCTCGGCATCCTTCAATTTGTCACCTGGATCGACATAACAAGTGAATATGGGGTTACTAGCAGGAGCCAAAAGAAGATCCACGTACTCGTGCGGCGGAGCTTGGATTCTAGCTCCATTTGAGTTTTCTTGGCATCCACCCAGTCGGTAGCCGCCTTGTCACGCTGGAGTTCGGTGTCCGCCAGCTTTGCTTGGATCTCGTCGCGCATTTGAGTCACGCGCACGAATTCTTCGAGCGCGTAATCTCGCCCAGCAGAGGCTTTCTCGAGTGACTCCTTGATATGTTTCAGTTCTTCAGAAAGACGAGCCAGAGCCCCATCCGGCGACGAGGGAGGTGGATTCGGCGCGGGGGACCCTCCACGCGCCGACCCTAATGCAGATCCGCCATGGGTGGATCCCACATAGTCATTAGTCACCACCTCTTCTTGAGTCAGGCGCAACTCGTCGCGGAGCCGATCCATGCTCTCGTCCGCGGCCGCACTAGCAGTTTGAGAATCCTCCAGACCCCGCTCGAGGTCATGGATCCGGGATTAGAGCTGGTGGATCATCTCCCCAAGGAGGTGGTCGTTGTCGTCTCGCATGCCATCCCGCTGACGGGAGGCGCGATCCAGCCGTCCAGTCAAGTCGCGGATCTCGACTGCTTGGTCAGCCAACAAGAGTCGCAGGTCCTGCGAACGAGAGGCCGCACGGTGCTCCCACCCTTGGATCTCCATAGCCTGGTCATGGACCTGGGCTCGCAAGGTTTGGAGTTGGGTGGCGTGCGAAGACGCAGCTTGGGCTCGAGCATCTTGGGCCGTCTAGAGCTCCGCCGTCAAGGTTCGCACCCGATCTGAAAGAGCCTGGACTAGAGCCCGCAGATCGGTGGGTGACATTGAGGAAGGGCTGACCGGAGGAGTGGTGGATGGGGCCTTGCCCGGCGATTTGCTGGTACGCTTGGTGGGAGACTTGTGTCACGTAGAGGAGGAAGCGGTTGTGGATGCTGATAGTGCACGTCGTGAACGCTGTTGTGCAGCGCCGACCACGTACAGGAGGCGATTGTGGCGAAGTGCTTTCTCAGAATTAAGAGAATGGACCTAACGCGGGGTCACTATCCCGAATCAGTGACAATTTCAAGTGATTAGAGAGGATTTGGATCGTCCGACGCGGATGTAAGTTGCCTGAGGTGGATTAGCCATGACGAGCAGCACCCCGTAGGAGACGACGATGGATCTGGTACGAGTGATGTACGGGAAGGCAAGATTCACCAAGACATATCTCGGATCCACCCTTACCTCGGTTCACTTAGGTGGATATGGGATATACTATGTACGGATGGATCGAGTGTGGATCCTATAAAGGAATGATGGTAGGTGTCATCTGAAGGTGTATCTAGTAGCCACGGCTAATGAGGAGTCAAGATCCACCGCGAGGTGTCCCGGATCCCATACTTCCAAATTCGGACCCAAGAAGGGAGGATCCCGCATAGAGTGACCTGGATCCAGGATCCAGGAATGATGGATGCAATGGATCTCGAGCTTTTGTGGGACAATGGAGATCACAGACGGTCGCAAGATGATGTCGGAAGATTGGAGAGCTCAGATACATGACGAGTGTACACTTACAGTGAGGTGGATCCAAGCAACCTGGATCCGGATGAGTGTACCCATAATAGGGTGACCATATTGATTACGCCATGGATCCGGTGAATCTGAGGATAATACAGCTGGGATGATGGGTCAAGGAGAGAAAGGACATGCAGCCGAGCCTGGAAAGGGATTTAAAAAGTAAAAGACACAGAAGGTAGAAATCCAGGCAGGTATAGGCTTAAGTATCAATACAGACTTCTATTTGCACAATAACACGCAAGTGCCTTCCTGCCCTCAAGAACCTGAACTACATTGGCCGTACGAGCTCGGAGAAGGTTGGGAATTGCGAATCTAGTGTTGGTAGTGATAACTGGATAATACATTGGCCAGATCCTACAACCTAGTGAGCTTTTCCTTTACTTGTGCAGATCTGAGAGGCTAACCGGATTTACTACTTGGCCGGGTATACCCAAGAAGATCTCAACTCTCAAGCTCCCGTCACAGGAGGCGGCAAGTACGACGCAAAGGAAACGCAAAGGCAAGGGAGCACACCCGCAAGGCAACCCTACGGCCAGATCAACGATCTAGGCCCTGGATCCATAAGCTCGAATATTCGCTTAGGATCCAGAACGAACCACGGACGCAGAGTGAAGATCTTACCACTGCTGCTCCACCCCATCCCCACGTCTCGCCAAGACACTCAAGCTTCACCACTTGAGCTCTTCGGAAGCCACCTAGAGAGCAAGATCCCGCCCTACCGACGGGTACACAAGGTGAGGAAAGTTCAGCAGAACACGGATCATCGGGGGACCCCCTCCGTTAGTCAGTGTCTGGGCGCAGTTGGTAAGTTGGATCCAGCAATCTCGCAGATTTTGCTGATCCCGCTACACCACAGAAGTCTCTTTTCGGACGTGCAGTCCAGTTCGCAGTGCTGCTATCGCAGTGACACTTGAAGGTGCAGCGCGTGAAGGAGAAGGATGTCGCTTTCGCGCAGCTACTGCAGTCAAGCATCACGAGCCTCGTCGACCTGGAAGACTCGCTCGCGCCGGTGGCACCTCCAAACAAGGGTTCTCCGACTATGCGAATGGAACTCGCGTTGCTGTACACCAGGCTTCCCCGTAATTACAGCGGATTCGACATGTCTTTTGACGGATCAGCGAAGACAGAGAAGTACGGTGGCTACGGGAGTTGTTCATGGGTGCTGTGGAGCCTTCCTGAGTGGAAGATAGTGATTGCTGCAAACGCTTACCTCTCGGCCACCACGGTGAATGAGGCAAAGTATACAGGTATGATAAACGGGGTCAAGGCTACTATTGCGCACGGTGCCGAGGATTTAGTCATCGTTGGTGACTCAAGGCTCGCGATTCAACAATCACTAGGGGTGATCGCATGCAGGAAGGAAACTTTGCTAGCGCTGCTGAATACTCACAAGGAGCTCGCGGCCAAGCTTCGATCAGCTAAATATCTTCACGTTGTACGGGAATACAACGCTGCCGCGGATTCGATAGCCACTGAAGCGCTGTAATCAAAGGTCAGTCGTGTCATCCTAGCTTAAACTCGCAAGTCAATATCTTCACGTTGTACGGGAATACAACGCTACCGCGGATTCGATATCCACTGAAGCGCTGTAATCAAAGGTCAGTCGTGTCATCCTAGCTTAAACTCGCAAGTCGGAATTGACGTCGCTGAATCGCATCCAGGAAATGATCTACGAGCCGGATGAAGACTCGGTAGATGTTTCGTCACGTGGAGCAGAGCGTCAAGTACATGTACTGTCAGGCAGCGACTTTTCAAAGCTGAAAACTTTCGAAATTTTCGTGGTTGATTACAGCTCACCAGAGTGCGATTATGGTAATACTGCAGTGATGACTAGGCGACAGACGAAAGTCAAGAAACGCGCCAGGTTTGCAGATGAACACCTGGAGGGGGTCTCAAAAGCTCAAGAACAGCATGAAGAACGACGAGAGACGTCCACTGAAGATTCAATCGGCAAAGTTTGCCAGACCATCCTCACAAGACTGTACCAGCGGCATTTCCCGATGCAGAAGATGTTGACCCGGTAGCGATACAGCGGGAACGACGCAGACGGATAATGGTGGCACAAGACGAAGAGCAGAAGTGGTCTAACATCAAGAAGGTGCTTCAGGGCCAAGCAGAAGAGCTGAGTTACAAAGAAGCTCGAGATGCCTGGAAGTATGCTGACCGGTTCGTGTTATCAGAAGACGGCGTGCTTCACTATCTTGGATTGAATCGTCAGTACGACCGCGGTTGGCAAGAAGAGACCAAGTTGCGGCTTGTAGTACCAACAACGATGATTCAAGCGGTCCTACAGAACTGTCACGACTCGCTGGAAGGTGGACATCAAGGTGTGGTGAGAACGTTCCATCGCGTTAAGTCCGATTATTATTGGATCGGCTTGTACGCGGATGTGGAGAAGCATGTGAAGTCATGTCCAGATTGCAGCTCGAGTAAAAGCCGTCCGCAGCTTCGTGGATACTCGCCTGGTAACGTACTAGCCGAACGATCTTTCCAGATCGTCTCGATGGATTTTGTGATCCCACTACCGAAATCTCGCAGGGGCAACACGGCTTTGCTCCTATTTCAGTGCTCATTCACGGGATTCGTTATCGCCAAAGCTATGTCGGATACGACTGCGCTGAGTGTTGCCCAAGTGTTCGAAGAATGGGTGTACCGACGGCTCGGAGCCCCATCACTGATAAGGCACGACCGCGACCCACGCTTCATGAGCGAGGTTTTCCAAGCATTTGCAGAGATGATGCAGTCAAGATCACGAGCGACTTTGAGCTATCGGCCACAGGCAAATGGACAGCAGGAACGCTCGGTGAAGTCGGTGATGGGCTCCGTACGGGTGTACGCGGAAGACCCTCTACAGCAAGATTGGGATGAGATCGCAGAGAAGCAGGTGTTCGCTATTAATACTTCTCAGGACACTACAAGGAAGGAAACACCGTTCTACCTCGTTCATGGTTGGGATGCGCAGTCGACGTTGCGGGTGATGTCGTCGTCACTCAAACGAGGACTCGGCAAGCAGTCTGACGCACTGGCGTGGCGGCGTGAGATTAATCGACAACACGAGATCGCCCTCACTATGGCCAAAGATTATCAGGCTGTAGAAAAGGAGCGAAGGGCTAAAAAGCATAATGATGCCCTGAGTCGACTGGAAAAAATCGCTGTACCTCAACTAAGTGGAAGCGAACACTCGGTAGACCCTCCAGAGGCTTCGGAAGAGATAGAAGATCCTGCAAGAGCCCCACCGAGATCTCTTTTTGAGATTGGGAGCCGGGCTGGTTGTACATGGAACGCGTCAAACCGGGCTTGACGAAGAAATTAGCTCACCGGTGGCATGGACCTTTTCGGATCAAGCGCAAGGTGGAAGAGTTTGCATACGAGCAGAAACTGCCAGACCGAAGTGGGTATCGCTTCTACCCAGTGGTGCATGTGTCGAGGCTCAATGCGGTCAACGAATTCAACAGTCGACCGAACACTCGGTTGGTACTAGACGCGACTAATGAAGCAAGACTCGACTTGGATGAGGAGCTGTTGCCTGAAGACAGCTGGGAACCAGATCAAGTTGCCGGTGAATATGAAGTCGAGGCCATCCTCGACGATAGAACGCCACTGTCGACGAGCACGGAGCGTGCTGTACGCGAGTTCAAAGTCAAGTGGGTGGGCTACGAAGACCCAACTTGGGAACCAGCATCCAACTTGTCATGTGGAGGGCTGCTGTACGACTACTTGCGAGCCAAGAAGAGCGAGAATCGGCTGCAGATGGCGCAAGTGGTGGACGAAGACTAGCGTGACTGGATCACGTGTGAACTGTCCACAGGGCGATGCAGCCTGTGGTAACAGACGAAAAACGTTACTGCAACAACAAATTGTATATGCATTTGAAGAACATCATGAACATGCTTACGCTGTGGAAGTGGATTAAGAATAGAAATCATGAATGCCGACCGGGGAGTGACCACTGAAAACGAAACTTCGCTGGACCCCTCAACAGTTAGCTGAGATGCTGGGGATCGTCGTGGAACATGTAGCGAGGATTCAAAGTGACTCCAATTGCCTGGCGGCGGTAGCCAAGAGTGCCAACGAAGTTGAGTCCCCACTCTCCTTCTCCTCTTCATCGGGAAGCTGAACCTCGGCAGCTGGAGCCGCAGTCGGAGCCTGCGAATCCTCGGCACCAGCTTCAACAGGAGCAGCAGATAGAGCGGGACGTAGAGTAACCGGTGGCGAGTCAAACAAGTCGCGCCAGGTCGGAATAAACTCAGAAGAATCCAGAGACGGGTCAACGAGCACGCTTCAGTACACATCCACGAAACGCGTACCACGAGGATTGAAGAGCTCCGGATTACACTAGCACGGGAAGTACGTGGTATTGTACGGGTGCTGATGCGGTGCATTCATCCATCCAGTACGCCAGGGTTGACGAGCATCGAGAGCCGGAACTTCGGAGAGCCAGTCAGATGTCCGAGGTGCGAACGACAAGTTCTCGATCGGGTACCATGGCTTCGACGGCTCCAAAAGCAACTCAGGACGAATGAACGGCGTGTCGAAAGTACCGAAAGAAACCGAGTCACGACACCACGCCATGTATTGTTCTCGGTACTTGTTACGGAGACGATCGGCACGACGGTCGCGCTCACTGAAGAGCTTCTTCAACAGAGCTCTCAGTTCCTTCAAGATCTCCTTGTCGTGACCGACTTTCTTGGCTTCTTCGACGAGACCTCGCTCAATGTCAGCCAGCGGAAGCCAGTGGAGACGCTCCCACAACGCGAACCCGAGGTCACCTTGCTTACCGCCGTCACCCCGAAGGTTCGCCCAGATCATCTTGAGACGAGTCTCAATCGGAGCACGCTTTGAGATGGGGACGCTTGGATCGGAACCGACGGTGTCGAAGAGACACGCTTGAAGAGGGTAAAGCTTCCGAAGTTGCTGGTACGGATGATCAGGATGCGAATAGTCAAAGTACGCTTGGAGACCCTCCAACGTCGTACGGACGGTCACCTCACCAGTTGGTTCGGGGAGGGTCATGCTTAAGAGTCGCTCGAAACACTTCTTGGCACCTGCGTCAGTAAACTCCATGTCCAAGTACGGAAGAACCCACGGTGGCAAGGTGGACGAAGCCGGCACCGTAGGGCGAGCACCAGGCAACACTCGGTGAGGCAACGGCTCAACCGACGGTGCACCACCACGACGCGGCACCGAAGTGTAGGTGGCCGTGATCATGCGCCCAGGTTCAGCATCGAGAGTCCAAGAAGACGGACGAGGAGACACCGGAACAGGAGGTGAAGATCGTGGTGCTTGGTGACTTGCCGGTGACGAAGGAGGCGGACCGCCGACTATGATTGGAGAAGTAACCATCGGCGAAGGATTTGGCCGAGGTGGAGTCGGAAGCCGAGCTGGGCCAAGATTGCTCCAGTTGCCGTCGGAATCTTCGACATCTTCGTCATCGAGTGTGCTGGAATGATCGGTAGGTGGCGGAACATCACTGCCACCACTGGGGGCATCAGGAGAATCATCCACCGAAAGTTCGTCATTTCCACGTTATCTCCACAATCGTCATCAACATTTCCATCGTCATCAATCTCCATCGAAAAGTCAGGCGAAGACGCGCTTGGTACGACAGCTGTCGGAATAATCGGCGCCGGCTTTGAAGACACGGAGGCTGGTGGAGCAGCTTCAACAGGGGCAGACCCTGCTGTAGAAATCACTCCCGAGACTTCAACTGTCTTGGACGTCGCAACAGACGACGAAGCAGACTTGCCTTGTGGGACAGTGTGGTCCGACTCTTCACCTTCATCACTTAAGCCGAACATGAGTCGAAATTGCTCGGCCTCACGCAGAGCTTCTTCAGCGGCACATATGTCGGCTGGAGAAGGAGAGATCGTTGAAGCTGGGGGCTTGGCCACATCGAGAGGACCCTGAGGCGGGGGCGAAGGCGCGTCAGGAGGACCAGGAACATCGTTGTGATCCCCAGGATCCACATCTTTACCCGAAGACTCTGCGGCAGTTTCTTGAACCGATGGGACACCACTTGGACTAGCATACACCACGTCCACGTCACTCTGGTCGCCGCTGAGGTCGACCACGGCGGGAGTGGAAGAAGATGCTGGTGTTGGAGGTGGCGACCATGAGCTTGGAGGAGATGGTACAAACTTGGACCGAGTCTTCATATGCCGTCGGGGCGACTTGGCGGGAGAGCGAGGACTAGTCTTCTTCCGCTTCTTCTGGGCTGCTTGCTTCCACGCCTTCGGGCCGAATAGCGACCTACGAGCCGACTTGGGAGTTGAAGTGTCGGCAGGTGGCGCATCACCGAGACCAGCAGCTGCCATCGAAGTACTGGCCTTGTCCGTCGGGATGGGAGCCTTGTCTTCGTCAGAGTCGTCCGGCTCGTCGTCTGAATCCTCGCCACCTGGTCGAAGGCGCTTGTAGGACTTCCCATGAGCCACTTGGTGAGCGGCCTTGGCCAAAGCTGCAGGGAGAGCTTGAGGATCATCCGAAGACGCGGTAGCAGACTGTATGCGCTGCAAAGCGACCAACGTCCCTTGGTCCAAGTCCAGGGCGTCCAGGTCCAGCTCACCCGCAGTCAGACCTATCACGAAGGATTGTGAACGGACTTTAGTTGCTGAACACACGGTGGAAAGAGCAACATTAGGAACGTACCATCAACAGCCAGACGCAGTACCTCGGGATCCATCCCGGCCAGACTCACGTGTGCACGGAGGGTGCGATTCACTTGGAGGAGGCGAGTGTTACTATCTTGCTGGTTCTCGAGGACCTTGAGCGTGTCGTTGTCAACATACTTGCCCTGGGCAAGCTTGACCAAGAGGAGATGAAGCTTCCGAGTCTGCTCGATGTTCGCACCAATCGAAGACTTGTACACCTCGCGTTCATGGGTCAGCTTCTTGTTCAACGTGGCGATAAATGCGTCCCGAGCTTGGACTTCGCAGTGCAGACGATTCAAGTCTTCTGAATGTCGCTCCATGGTGGCTTGAACACTGGCGAGCATGGCGTCGTTCTTGGCGTTCGACTCGCGGAGAATCTTGACGTTCTGGTGAAGGGCTTCGATCTCAGCGTTGGCAGCCTTGAGGAACGCCTCCGCGTTCTCACACGAGCCATGATTTCGGGTGCCACCGAACGTACGGCGGCAGCAGCCTCGGACTGAGCAGACCGCAACTGACGCTCTAAGTTGACAGCTCGTTCGGGTAACGCCGACAGCGCGTCAGGAAGAGGTTTTACTGCAGCGAGGACATCATCGAAACCAACAGCAGTCTCGAGGCGACGTTGAGCGTAGACAACGCCGTGGAGAGGAGGCGCAACGCTGAGCTGCACTTGGTGACGAGCCATCGCAGTCAAGTACGGAATTATCGAGGTCATCATGTGATCGACAGATGCCTCCGTACTTTCAGCCAGCATGGTGCGCAGCGAATCCTCGGAGAGTGGTGGTGGACCACCAGCCGGCGCAGGAGGAGCAGCAGGAGCCATCTCCGTGGGTTCAGCGGCGACAGGGAGTGCCGCAAGAGCTACCGCAGGGGGTGAAGAGTCCGGGGCAGGAAGGGCCGGAGGACCGACTGACGACGCCGTTGTCGGAGGAAATGCAGCAGGCCGAGGGGCGTTCGAAACCTTACTCTTGCCCTCCTAAAAAACAAGACGAGTAATGCATGGTGATGAGCAAGGCGCCGATGATTCAAGAGAAGGATGAACTGACGTACCTCCAGCTGTTCACGTTCGCGACGTCGGCGAGGATTGAGACGCTGAAACGCGTCGGACACAGCTCGATTCAAACGCTTGGACATACGGTGACTGGATGGTGAATTGGAGAATGAAGAAATGTCACAACGGGCACCAGTACCGTGGCTTCCATTGCGACGGGGGCAGTTGTGGTGTAGTGATTTCTCCGTAGTTGCGGATTATCACCCGTCGACAAAGACGTGACACCGCCCAAGATGTTCAAGCGACGAACCCTCGGTCATGTGATGTACGGAGACGCCAATGTGCAAGGGACTCGACGGCGTCACTTTCAAACTCTCAACGGATATTGGATACGGTCCATATGTCACTGAATCAGGGCTGTCCTTATTATTAATAATGGACTGGCCGGATTCGCATTCAGCGGACCATCTACGGTACGAACCCTCGGTAGCGGTTGGGATGAGTTCGCGGAAGATTCAGCGACCCTTTGGAAGCACGTTCACCGTCTGGGACAGGGCGCGGACCGTTAAAGATACTCATGCGACGGTGCAGACGACGCTTGGCATGCAAGAAGATCCATAACGGATCATTGTTCACTTGATATTTGTATACTTGATTAGGACTTCTTATTAGGAATAGACCCGAAAGGGTAAGCTTAAATACAGAACAGAATTTCCACTCAAGCACACAGAGCGACGTCCGACTTCAAGGTAAGCGTCTGGTCAAGCTTGTTTGCCTGTCGGTGAACTCGAAGGACTGTAGCGAGGGTTCATCCGGCAAGGCCAAGAGACTTTGTGTATTGGCCGATTACTATCGGGAGTTTTTACGTGACGGCTTATTGTTGCCTATTTGCACGACTGGGAGTGCTTGAATTGCATCCCTTTTATTCTTCCAACCGAGTGTTGAACACCTCGTAAAAGGCTTACCCGTGCCTGGTACCCTTCCGCTGTTGGGACCACGAGGATCCATAACACCTGCTAGCTTTGCTCGTGCTAGTAGCGTGTTCTTATTTTTTTCTGGTTGGCCTATATAAGTAGTTTACAAGGTCCAGTTTGTCCCGGTGCAAGGGCAGAACTGGGGTCTTCAGGTCCGCCCGAACGATCGTTTACTATCCTAGTAGACGTATTGTTGTGGGGACGTCCTAACTACATATGTAGCTAGAGTTCACGTGGGAATTCCAACGTCATAGTATCGCCTGCCTCCCCACCCAAAACCGCCATTTGAGTTTGTCGTACCGCTGGCGGCTTTGAGTTGGTGGCACATTCGCTCCGAAGTACTACCAGCCGAGATCCCTGGCGCACGTTGCCCTTTAACGTAAACAGCTGGTTCGGCAAGTAGAAGTCGGGGAACTTTTACCAGCACGTCAAATTTGTGCTCGGGCAGCACCATGGTTTGTGTTCTTCGTAGAGAACGACACTACATAAGCACACATTGTGCAAATGACAGTAGTTGGTCACATCGGTAGGGTATCAAACCTCCCACCGGCAAATTATACATCGTCTTCGCTTTCGATTCTGGTCCGCGTGTACCTGTCGAGACTAAACAGAGGTACATCGTGTTGCCGGTCTTGCAATGTGCTGTTAAGGTATAATTGTCGAGATCAAATCTTCGCCACAGTCCGCTCTTTCAGGTCCTTTCCGTCCGTGAAATAGACGGACATCACTTGGAGCATGCACCCACTGACCGCCAGTGAGCTCTGTAACTAATTCAGTCATAAATACTCTATGAGGATTCCGTGCAGTGGACTCAGGTGTTGTCAAACGCCGTGTCAGGTATGCGTTTGATCGTGCGACGTCGATAAAATCGAGCAGAAGCTTCTTGTGCCAGCGCTTGTTGCTATGTCCATCGGCAATCGAGAATCGACCACGTATTTGGTCCAGTCGATCAAGACCTTGCATGTTTTGGTTATATTTGTTGACACACATCGGTGCGGGAAATTCCAACGCCTGATATCCAACTGTTTTAATCACGGATGACTTGGTCGAGGCGTCTGCATTGGACACCATGCTCACGATACTACCATCACACCAGGGCGCGGCCGTATTCCATCGAAACCGCCTGATGCATGTCAGCTCGCGCACAGTTATCGTCCTTGCTCCACATTGTGTATCCTGGAAAATGCCTGCTGCTGCTGCGTATCGTGCCGCGTCCATACAACCCTCTCAAACGTAGTATTTGAAGCACTTACACAGATGCATAGTAATTTTCAGATTCACAATTCGATTGGTGCCAAACATTGGACGCGCCACTTCAAGTACATGTTGTCGGATCTTCGAGACTGCTGCCAGTTCGTAGCTCAACCGCTAAGCTTCTTCCGTCCCTACGACATCGTTCAGACGATCTTTGATATCACTGCGATAGCAATGTAGTATAAAGTTGAGCGAAATCCACGTTGAAGAGCAGCACACCATATACAACCGAAAATGGTACTTGCCAGTAGGCTTGCTCGGGTTGTACGCAATCATGTGACGTCCCTGGCGCGACCGGCAAGCCAGACTGGCTTCGTCTAGCGCCACGTTTCTCTTGACCACAATGTACTTATCACCGGTTGTCTTGAGCAAGTTCAGCAGCGGTCTGACGCTGGCGGCAGTGTCTTTTGCTAGCGTAGGAGGAGTGGCATTGAAACTTATGTACCGTCTTTTGCTAGCGTAGAAGGAGTAGCATTGAAACTTATGCACCGTCTGAGTAGCTTGACCGATTCAAAGAGATGATACCATCGACATATGTCGACCTTTCACCAAATATAACATCTTCTGACTCCCACCCAGTAATTCGCATACTCTCCCTTCTTGTTCAAAGTTACGAAAACCATGATTCCCAAAAAACTTCATTAGCTCGCTGATCGTGAGCGGCTGCGAGATCTTGATCTCATACGCGATCGCATAGGCATTAGTCTCGTACAGCACCTGTTTTTAAAAGTACAACGGAATGTACGCGAAGAAACTGGAACTCGCTGTAATTTATGTCCAAAATAGGTAGTTGTTGAGCCGCCAACATGCGTAGAGAGATCTTGTGGAGCTTCCGATGTTACTGCCGAAGACCGCATACTGCGAGCTGCCTCCACCTCGGTCAGACTCGTTGGAAGCTGCCCCATGGGGTCTTACGCTTCATAAACGTCCGCCTCCTGAAGATCAGACGCGTTCTCAATGGCAAAAAAATCAGATTCGTCACACCCAACCAGGTTCTGCCAGACACGGCTGCTTTATGTTTTGTCCATGCTTGATAGCTGTCAATTCCCAGCTGAATGATGCCGATGCTGAGAATTTGGATGCTGCTCTGGAATTGAGTGTCTAGCCACTGCATCTGAAGCTTGTCTTTTACCTCTTTTTTTTCTTGGCTCTCTGGCACACTCTGCCAACAATATATGCTGTACCCACCGGTTGCTAGGCCTTCTTGGTCATCCAAGGCTCTTTCGACGGAGAGAACGCCACAAATTGATCGATATACAGCTGATGTAGGAAACTGGAGGTGCTGATGGTGTAGCTAGTTGAGACACACAAGGTTGTTCATCGACCATCCGTTGCGGCGAGACCATTACGGCGTTTTGGTCAGGTAATGTATAAGGATTTAAGTAGACTTAGCAATAGAAACGCATACAAATCAACCCTTGCTTTGAACATCCAGCGCACCATTTCCGCCACGACCGGAATACGCAGGTCTTGTACTGTCGTGGCGACCCCGGCCACGACCACGGCCAACGCCTCTACGTGCACCATTACGACGCTGGCCACGTCCCTGTCCAACGCCAGCGCCACGTTGTCCGTCTTGGCCGGTTCGCCCATATTCCCCACCGCGCCCAACGCATACTGGATCTGCATAACGAAACCAAGAAGCATACACATCCGTCAGTAACACGCTGTAATCAGCTGGAATTTGCGCAACACTCACTTTACTCAGCTGGCGCTGCGTTCACTTTCATCTCGACGTCGCTGCCGCCACGATTGCCAGCAGCAGGTCTTGTACTGTCGTGGGGACCCCGGCCACGACCAGCGCCGCCGCGTGCACCGCCATCACCTTGTCCTCGTACCCGGTCAGTATCACTGCCAATTTGGTCGTTCTGGCTGGCGTGATTATGTTACCCGCCACTTATAATGCTGACTAGAGCCGTAACGAACCGTTAGTTGCGTCCTGAAGCGTTAAAATAAAAATATAGTGCAAACCTTGTACAAGCATTGCGTCGTTGACAGGCAGCTGCAGCAGATCTTGTTCCGAGATGTACTTAGCCACTGAAGCCTTTCCAAGAAAGAAGTCCTCACCTTCCGTTCCTCGTGGGTCGCATCCCGGCTAAATGTAGCGATATCGGCTGTCCAGGCCTCGGCTTAAAGGTTATTTTGGCGTCCAACCTACCCTTCGCAGCTTCCCCCACGCGTACTTAAATTCAGCCGAGGTGCTAAGTGTGATCGCATCACTGCCCCCCCCCCCCCCCCCCCCCCCCGCCCCATCGGTAGCCCTCGTGCCTGCGCTACTCTGCGTCCCCACTACTTCCTCTGAAGGGCGAACACGAATCGTATAATCACATTAGAAAATAAAGACCTTAAATAAGCGGTAGATATCACACTGTTAAAAAAGTGGATTTCTCATAGTTGTGCTACAAATAAGAGAAAATTGATTTTAAAGGCTCGATAGGTAAATTTAAAATAAATATAATAAAAGTAAATAGATACACATATCGTCGAAACGTATTAGAATCAAGAGGCTTTAAGTAAGCGTAAAACCGAAGTTTGCCTTTCAATCGTATTATAAATATCAGGATAACAGTTTTAAGGGTTCGGAAAGGCCCGTTGCTGGGTGACGTAAATATCATATTTTTTAAAAGATTAATCAATGCACTTCTCGACAAGCTCTTTACACGACTTGGTATATTTGGATACTGTTGCATCGAAAATGCATCTTGCTATAACAGCAAATAAAAAACATTTAAAGCTTTAACGAAGGCTTAGACCGCACAATCCGGTTGCTATCATCCAACAAACGACGTCTCAGTAGGATAAGACGGCATTCTAGCTGCATTGTTTACACCACCAGTTGTAGTAGACGGAATCAATGGACGGCGATTATGGACAGTAACCTTGCTGCAGCTATAAGTAAGAGCACAATTTGTTTCACAGGTGACGTTAGTTAGACCACCAATAGCAGTTTATGGATACACAAATGCTTCCAGGTTAATAGTGGACAGCCGCGCCTTTTTCATGATGGTAACCTCCGGTCAGGCTACCCGTTTTATCACCGCACTGATGGTCACAAAAGGAAGCAACAGCGGTAACATACGTGCATTTTACCAATTAGATTTCCGTCTCGAGCTAACGTCTTGGCCAATAAAACCGCAGTTTGTCTAGTCGTGCAAATTCATTTAATATCGACCAATCGTTAATCGCTTCGGAAAGTACAGTGAAATCCTAAAAGGGCTATTTTCACTCTTTTAAGGACCCGGCTTTTGTGTTTTAGGGGATCCGGATAGATTGTGACTGATGATCTGCAACACCAGATAGTACCGTGTTTTTGTAATAGGGCGAAGAAATAGCCCTTTTAGGATTTTGGTACCTGAGTTTATATGTCATACAAAACTAGGTGAGTCGCGAAAGGGTTAATGCACTTTGCGTTTTGATCCTGTGAATACATTTACATAACAGCTACATTATCAGCCATTTGCAACCGAGGTTGAATTTATGAAAATCGTGAGCTCTGATTGGTTGACTGACCATAATTGGTCATGTTTAAGGCCTGTACCATGCCTAATATTTGGGCGCATTTGCAACCGTTTGCTGGGCGCACCGTTGCATGAACAACTGAGTTTTCCAACCATGGCCAAAAATAAAATCAATTCAGGGTTGCAAATGCAGGGGTGCGGAAGCGCCATAGTAAAAAATATGTCAGGGTTGCAAAACCAAAACGGAGGTGGAGGTAAAATCGCACAACAGAAATCGCCGTACATGGTTCCCGTAGAGCAGTGCTACTTGTAGTAGACGGAGAAGCTCGGGCCGCTAACGGACTATAAAGATCGCATTGTCAAGGAACTAGGCTCCCTGCGCCGCGACACTGCAAGGAGAGAACTCGTGTACGAACGCAGGGCACAGCACTTACTAAGGCCACGGACTCGTCGTACAGAGCTACAACCATGGCGGGGATGCTCGTGGACCCAGTGCTGTACGCATTCCTGAACAAGGGCGTGGACACGACGCAGCGCACAGCTCCGAGCATGATATGGGGATGTGGCTGTAGCTTGGATCAACGCGGGGAAGCTCGTGAGCACGGCGTCGACTGCAAGGCAGTCAGGTTGTGGGCGCAGCGTCGGCTGCCAAGGCGGAAAAGCACGTGAGCGCGACGTCAGTTGTCGCTGGTAGTAAGGATAGCATCACCGGCCATACAGTCATCCGAACGTCGTACCAGCAAGCACAACGAGCGCTATATACGTGGCGGAACGAAGAATTGAGAAAGCAAAGCAAAATTCCCAAACCGGGACTCGAACCCGGGTCGCGTGGGTGAAAGCCACGTATCGTAACCGCCTAGACTATTTGGGAGCACCTTCGATTAACCAAAACAAACGCCAAACAAAAGGCCAAACACACGCATACTCACACACAACCAAGCGCACCCCACCAAGGCCACGCACATTGCCGCCTTCAACATTGCATCCAGCACCTTCAAAGACCTTTACCACGCAGGAGCTGTTGTTGTGAACCTGAATTAGATACCCCCGTTCTCGCCACGCTTACCCACCGGCTGGTCGTTGCCCCTGCGAGTGCTAAGCCGAACTACTCTCCATCACCGGCCATACAGCCATTCGAACGTCGTACCAGCAAGCACAACGAGCGCTATATACGTGGCGGAACGAAGAATTGAAAAAGCAAAGCAAAATTCCCAAACCGGGACTCGAACCCGGGTCGCGTGGGTGAAAGCCACGTATCCTAACCGCCTACACTATTTGGGAGCATCTTCTATTAACCAAAACAAACGCCAAACAAAAGGCCAAACACACGCATACTCACACACAACCAAGCGCACCCCACCAAGGCCACGCACATTGCCGCCTTCAACATTGCATCCAGCACCTTCAAAGACCTTTACCACGCAGGAGCTGTTGTTGTGAACCTGAATTAGATACCCCCGTTCTCGCCACGCTTACCCACCGGCTGGTCGTTGCCCCTGCGAGTGCTAAGCCGAACTACTCTCCATCACCGGCCATACAGCCATTCGAACGTCGTACCAGCAAGCACAACGAGCGCTATATACGTGGCGGAACGAAGAATTGAAAAAGCAAAGCAAAATTCCCAAACCAGGACTCGAACCCGGGTCGCGTGGGTGAAAGCCACGTATCCTAACCGCCTACACTATTTGGGAGCATCTTCTATTAACCAAAACAAACGCCAAACAAAAGGCCAAACACACGCATACTCACACACAACCAAGCGCACCCCACCAAGGCCACGCACATTGCCGCCTTCAACATTGCATCCAGCACCTTCAAAGACCTTTACCACGCGGGAGCTGTTGTTGTGAACCTGAATTAGATACCCCCGTTCTCGCCACGCTTACCCACCGGCTGGTCGTTGCCCCTGCGAGTGCTAAGCCGAACTACTCTCCATCACCGGCCATACAGCCATTCGAACGTCGTACCAGCAAGCACAACGAGCGCTATATACGTGGCGGAACGAAGAATTGAAAAAGCAAAGCAAAATTCCCAAACCGGGACTCGAACCCGGGTCGCGTGGGTGAAAGCCACGTATCCTAACCGCCTACACTATTTGGGAGCATCTTCTATTAACCAAAACAAACGCCAAACAAAAGGCCAAACACACGCATACTCACACACAACCAAGCGCACCCCACCAAGGCCACGCACATTGCCGCCTTCAACATTGCATCCAGCACCTTCAAAGACCTTTACCACGCAGGAGCTGTTGTTGTGAACCTGAATTAGATACCCCCGTTCTCGCCACGCTTACCCACCGGCTGGTCGTTGCCCCTGCGAGTGCTAAGCCGAACTACTCTCCATCACCGGCCATACAGCCATTCGAACGTCGTACCAGCAAGCACAACGAGCGCTATATACGTGGCGGAACGAAGAATTGAAAAAGCAAAGCAAAATTCCCAAACCAGGACTCGAACCCGGGTCGCGTGGGTGAAAGCCACGTATCCTAACCGCCTACACTATTTGGGAGCATCTTCTATTAACCAAAACAAACGCCAAACAAAAGGCCAAACACACGCATACTCACACACAACCAAGCGCACCCCACCAAGGCCACGCACATTGCCGCCTTCAACATTGCATCCAGCACCTTCAAAGACCTTTACCACGCGGGAGCTGTTGTTGTGAACCTGAATTAGATACCCCCGTTCTCGCCACGCTTACCCACCGGCTGGTCGTTGCCCCTGCGAGTGCTAAGCCGAACTACTCTCCATCACCGGCCATACAGCCATTCGAACGTCGTACCAGCAAGCACAACGAGCGCTATATACGTGGCGGAACGAAGAATTGAAAAAGCAAAGCAAAATTCCCAAACCGGGACTCGAACCCGGGTCGCGTGGGTGAAAGCCACGTATCCTAACCGCCTACACTATTTGGGAGCATCTTCTATTAACCAAAACAAACGCCAAACAGAAGGCCAAACACACGCATACTCACACACAACCAAGCGCTCCACATCAAGGCCACGCACATTGCCGCCTTCAACATTGCATCCAGCACCTTCAAAGACCTTTACCACGCGGGAGCTGTTGTTGTGAACCTGAATTAGATACCCCCGTTCTCGCCACGCTTACCCACCGGCTGGTCGTTGCCCCTGCGAGTGCTAAGCCGAACTACTCTCCATCACCGGCCATACAGCCATTCGAACGTCGTACCAGCAAGCACAACGAGCGCTATATACGTGGCGGAACGAAGAATTGAAAAAGCAAAGCAAAATTCCCAAACCGGGACTCGAACCCGGGTCGCGTGGGTGAAAGCCACGTATCCTAACCGCCTACACTATTTGGGAGCATCTTCTATTAACCAAAACAAACGCCAAACAAAAGGCCAAACACACGCATACTCACACACAACCAAGCGCACCCCACCAAGGCCACGCACATTGCCGCCTTCAACATTGCATCCAGCACCTTCAAAGACCTTTACCACGCAGGAGCTGTTGTTGTGAACCTGAATTAGATACCCCCGTTCTCGCCACGCTTACCCACCGGCTGGTCGTTGCCCCTGCGAGTGCTAAGCCGAACTACTCTCCATCACCGGCCATACAGCCATTCGAACGTCGTACCAGCAAGCACAACGAGCGCTATATACGTGGCGGAACGAAGAATTGAAAAAGCAAAGCAAAATTCCCAAACCAGGACTCGAACCCGGGTCGCGTGGGTGAAAGCCACGTATCCTAACCGCCTACACTATTTGGGAGCATCTTCTATTAACCAAAACAAACGCCAAACAAAAGGCCAAACACACGCATACTCACACACAACCAAGCGCACCCCACCAAGGCCACGCACATTGCCGCCTTCAACATTGCATCCAGCACCTTCAAAGACCTTTACCACGCGGGAGCTGTTGTTGTGAACCTGAATTAGATACCCCCGTTCTCGCCACGCTTACCCACCGGCTGGTCGTTGCCCCTGCGAGTGCTAAGCCGAACTACTCTCCATCACCGGCCATACAGCCATTCGAACGTCGTACCAGCAAGCACAACGAGCGCTATATACGTGGCGGAACGAAGAATTGAAAAAGCAAAGCAAAATTCCCAAACCGGGACTCGAACCCGGGTCGCGTGGGTGAAAGCCACGTATCCTAACCGCCTACACTATTTGGGAGCATCTTCTATTAACCAAAACAAACGCCAAACAAAAGGCCAAACACACGCATACTCACACACAACCAAGCGCACCCCACCAAGGCCACGCACATTGCCGCCTTCAACATTGCATCCAGCACCTTCAAAGACCTTTACCACGCAGGAGCTGTTGTTGTGAACCTGAATTAGATACCCCCGTTCTCGCCACGCTTACCCACCGGCTGGTCGTTGCCCCTGCGAGTGCTAAGCCGAACTACTCTCCATCACCGGCCATACAGCCATTCGAACGTCGTACCAGCAAGCACAACGAGCGCTATATACGTGGCGGAACGAAGAATTGAAAAAGCAAAGCAAAATTCCCAAACCAGGACTCGAACCCGGGTCGCGTGGGTGAAAGCCACGTATCCTAACCGCCTACACTATTTGGGAGCATCTTCTATTAACCAAAACAAACGCCAAACAAAAGGCCAAACACACGCATACTCACACACAACCAAGCGCACCCCACCAAGGCCACGCACATTGCCGCCTTCAACATTGCATCCAGCACCTTCAAAGACCTTTACCACGCGGGAGCTGTTGTTGTGAACCTGAATTAGATACCCCCGTTCTCGCCACGCTTACCCACCGGCTGGTCGTTGCCCCTGCGAGTGCTAAGCCGAACTACTCTCCATCACCGGCCATACAGCCATTCGAACGTCGTACCAGCAAGCACAACGAGCGCTATATACGTGGCGGAACGAAGAATTGAAAAAGCAAAGCAAAATTCCCAAACCGGGACTCGAACCCGGGTCGCGTGGGTGAAAGCCACGTATCCTAACCGCCTACACTATTTGGGAGCATCTTCTATTAACCAAAACAAACGCCAAACAGAAGGCCAAACACACGCATACTCACACACAACCAAGCGCTCCACATCAAGGCCACGCACATTGCCGCCTTCAACATTGCATCCAGCACCTTCAAAGACCTTTACCACGCAGGAGCTGTTGTTGTGAACCTGAATTAGATACCGCCGTTCTCGCCACGCTTACCCACCGGCTGGTCGTTGCCCCTGCGAGTGCTAAGCCGAACTACTCTCCATCACCGGCCATACAGCCATTCGAACGTCGTACCAGCAAGCACAACGAGCGCTATATACGTGGCGGAACGAAGAATTGAAAAAGCAAAGCAAAATTCCCAAACCAGGACTCGAACCCGGGTCGCGTGGGTGAAAGCCACGTATCCTAACCGCCTACACTATTTGGGAGCATCTTCTATTAACCAAAACAAACGCCAAACAGAAGGCCAAACACACGCATACTCACACACAACCAAGCGCTCCACATCAAGGCCACGCACATTGCCGCCTTCAACATTGCATCCAGCACCTTCAAAGACCTTTACCACGCGGGAGCTGTTGTTGTGAACCTGAATTAGATACCCCCGTTCTCGCCACGCTTACCCACCGGCTGGTCGTTGCCCCTGCGAGTGCTAAGCCGAACTACTCTCCATCACCGGCCATACAGCCATTCGAACGTCGTACCAGCAAGCACAACGAGCGCTATATACGTGGCGGAACGAAGAATTGAAAAAGCAAAGCAAAATTCCCAAACCAGGACTCGAACCCGGGTCGCGTGGGTGAAAGCCACGTATCCTAACCGCCTACACTATTTGGGAGCATCTTCTATTAACCAAAACAAACGCCAAACAAAAGGCCAAACACACGCATACTCACACACAACCAAGCGCACCCCACCAAGGCCACGCACATTGCCGCCTTCAACATTGCATCCAGCACCTTCAAAGACCTTTACCACGCGGGAGCTGTTGTTGTGAACCTGAATTAGATACCCCCGTTCTCGCCACGCTTACCCACCGGCTGGTCGTTGCCCCTGCGAGTGCTAAGCCGAACTACTCTCCATCACCGGCCATACAGCCATTCGAACGTCGTACCAGCAAGCACAACGAGCGCTATATACGTGGCGGAACGAAGAATTGAAAAAGCAAAGCAAAATTCCCAAACCGGGACTCGAACCCGGGTCGCGTGGGTGAAAGCCACGTATCCTAACCGCCTACACTATTTGGGAGCATCTTCTATTAACCAAAACAAACGCCAAACAGAAGGCCAAACACACGCATACTCACACACAACCAAGCGCACCCCACCAAGGCCACGCACATTGCCGCCTTCAACATTGCATCCAGCACCTTCAAAGACCTTTACCACGCAGGAGCTGTTGTTGTGAACCTGAATTAGATACCCCCGTTCTCGCCACGCTTACCCACCGGCTGGTCGTTGCCCCTGCGAGTGCTAAGCCGAACTACTCTCCATCACCGGCCATACAGCCATTCGAACGTCGTACCAGCAAGCACAACGAGCGCTATATACGTGGCGGAACGAAGAATTGAAAAAGCAAAGCAAAATTCCCAAACCGGGACTCGAACCCGGGTCGCGTGGGTGAAAGCCACGTATCCTAACCGCCTACACTATTTGGGAGCATCTTCTATTAACCAAAACAAACGCCAAACAAAAGGCCAAACACACGCATACTCACACACAACCAAGCGCACCCCACCAAGGCCACGCACATTGCCGCCTTCAACATTGCATCCAGCACCTTCAAAGACCTTTACCACGCAGGAGCTGTTGTTGTGAACCTGAATTAGATACCCCCGTTCTCGCCACGCTTACCCACCGGCTGGTCGTTGCCCCTGCGAGTGCTAAGCCGAACTACTCTCCATCACCGGCCATACAGCCATTCGAACGTCGTACCAGCAAGCACAACGAGCGCTATATACGTGGCGGAACGAAGAATTGAAAAAGCAAAGCAAAATTCCCAAACCAGGACTCGAACCCGGGTCGCGTGGGTGAAAGCCACGTATCCTAACCGCCTACACTATTTGGGAGCATCTTCTATTAACCAAAACAAACGCCAAACAAAAGGCCAAACACACGCATACTCACACACAACCAAGCGCACCCCACCAAGGCCACGCACATTGCCGCCTTCAACATTGCATCCAGCACCTTCAAAGACCTTTACCACGCGGGAGCTGTTGTTGTGAACCTGAATTAGATACCCCCGTTCTCGCCACGCTTACCCACCGGCTGGTCGTTGCCCCTGCGAGTGCTAAGCCGAACTACTCTCCATCACCGGCCATACAGCCATTCGAACGTCGTACCAGCAAGCACAACGAGCGCTATATACGTGGCGGAACGAAGAATTGAAAAAGCAAAGCAAAATTCCCAAACCGGGACTCGAACCCGGGTCGCGTGGGTGAAAGCCACGTATCCTAACCGCCTACACTATTTGGGAGCATCTTCTATTAACCAAAACAAACGCCAAACAGAAGGCCAAACACACGCATACTCACACACAACCAAGCGCTCCACATCAAGGCCACGCACATTGCCGCCTTCAACATTGCATCCAGCACCTTCAAAGACCTTTACCACGCAGGAGCTGTTGTTGTGAACCTGAATTAGATACCGCCGTTCTCGCCACGCTTACCCACCGGCTGGTCGTTGCCCCTGCGAGTGCTAAGCCGAACTACTCTCCATCACCGGCCATACAGCCATTCGAACGTCGTACCAGCAAGCACAACGAGCGCTATATACGTGGCGGAACGAAGAATTGAAAAAGCAAAGCAAAATTCCCAAACCAGGACTCGAACCCGGGTCGCGTGGGTGAAAGCCACGTATCCTAACCGCCTACACTATTTGGGAGCATCTTCTATTAACCAAAACAAACGCCAAACAGAAGGCCAAACACACGCATACTCACACACAACCAAGCGCACCACATCAAGGCCACGCACATTGCCGCCTTCAACATTGCATCCAGCACCTTCAAAGACCTTTACCACGCAGGAGCTGTTGTTGTGAACCTGAATTAGATACCCCCGTTCTCGCCACGCTTACCCACCGGCTGGTCGTTGCCCCTGCGAGTGCTAAGCCGAACTACTCTCCATCACCGGCCATACAGCCATTCGAACGTCGTACCAGCAAGCACAACGAGCGCTATATACGTGGCGGAACGAAGAATTGAAAAAGCAAAGCAAAATTCCCAAACCAGGACTCGAACCCGGGTCGCGTGGGTGAAAGCCACGTATCCTAACCGCCTACACTATTTGGGAGCATCTTCTATTAACCAAAACAAACGCCAAACAGAAGGCCAAACACACGCATACTCACACACAACCAAGCGCTCCACATCAAGGCCACGCACATTGCCGCCTTCAACATTGCATCCAGCACCTTCAAAGACCTTTACCACGCAGGAGCTGTTGTTGTGAACCTGAATTAGATACCCCCGTTCTCGCCACGCTTACCCACCGGCTGGTCGTTGCCCCTGCGAGTGCTAAGCCGAACTACTCTCCATCACCGGCCATACAGCCATTCGAACGTCGTACCAGCAAGCACAACGAGCGCTATATACGTGGCGGAACGAAGAATTGAAAAAGCAAAGCAAAATTCCCAAACCAGGACTCGAACCCGGGTCGCGTGGGTGAAAGCCACGTATCCTAACCGCCTACACTATTTGGGAGCATCTTCTATTAACCAAAACAAACGCCAAACAGAAGGCCAAACACACGCATACTCACACACAACCAAGCGCTCCACATCAAGGCCACGCACATTGCCGCCTTCAACATTGCATCCAGCACCTTCAAAGACCTTTACCACGCGGGAGCTGTTGTTGTGAACCTGAATTAGATACCCCCGTTCTCGCCACGCTTACCCACCGGCTGGTCGTTGCCCCTGCGAGTGCTAAGCCGAACTACTCTCCATCACCGGCCATACAGCCATTCGAACGTCGTACCAGCAAGCACAACGAGCGCTATATACGTGGCGGAACGAAGAATTGAAAAAGCAAAGCAAAATTCCCAAACCGGGACTCGAACCCGGGTCGCGTGGGTGAAAGCCACGTATCGTAACCGCCTACACTATTTGGGAGCACCTTCGATTAACCAAAACAAACGCCAAACAAAAGGCCAAACACACGCATACTCACACACAACCAAGCGCACCCCACCAAGGCCACGCACATTGCCGCCTTCAACATTGCATCCAGCACCTTCAAAGACCTTTACCACGCAGGAGCTGTTGTTGTGAACCTGAATTAGATACCCCCGTTCTCGCCACGCTTACCCACCGGCTGGTCGTTGCCCCTGCGAGTGCTAAGCCGAACTACTCTCCATCACCGGCCATACAGCCATTCGAACGTCGTACCAGCAAGCACAACGAGCGCTATATACGTGGCGGAACGAAGAATTGAAAAAGCAAAGCAAAATTCCCAAACCAGGACTCGAACCCGGGTCGCGTGGGTGAAAGCCACGTATCCTAACCGCCTACACTATTTGGGAGCATCTTCTATTAACCAAAACAAACGCCAAACAGAAGGCCAAACACACGCATACTCACACACAACCAAGCGCTCCACATCAAGGCCACGCACATTGCCGCCTTCAACATTGCATCCAGCACCTTCAAAGACCTTTACCACGCGGGAGCTGTTGTTGTGAACCTGAATTAGATACCCCCGTTCTCGCCACGCTTACCCACCGGCTGGTCGTTGCCCCTGCGAGTGCTAAGCCGAACTACTCTCCATCACCGGCCATACAGCCATTCGAACGTCGTACCAGCAAGCACAACGAGCGCTATATACGTGGCGGAACGAAGAATTGAAAAAGCAAAGCAAAATTCCCAAACCGGGACTCGAACCCGGGTCGCGTGGGTGAAAGCCACGTATCGTAACCGCCTAGACTATTTGGGAGCACCTTCGATTAACCAAAACAAACGCCAAACAGAAGGCCAAACACACGCATACTCACACACAACCAAGCGCACCCCACCAAGGCCACGCACATTGCCGCCTTCAACATTGCATCCAGCACCTTCAAAGACCTTTACCACGCAGGAGCTGTTGTTGTGAACCTGAATTAGATACCCCCGTTCTCGCCACGCTTACCCACCGGCTGGTCGTTGCCCCTGCGAGTGCTAAGCCGAACCACTCTCCATCACCGGCCATACAGCCATTCGAACGTCGTACCAGCAAGCACAACGAGCGCTATATACGTGGCGGAACGAAGAATTGAAAAAGCAAAGCAAAATTCCCAAACCAGGACTCGAACCCGGGTCGCGTGGGTGAAAGCCACGTATCCTAACCGCCTACACTATTTGGGAGCATCTTCTATTAACCAAAACAAACGCCAAACAGAAGGCCAAACACACGCATACTCACACACAACCAAGCGCTCCACATCAAGGCCACGCACATTGCCGCCTTCAACATTGCATCCAGCACCTTCAAAGACCTTTACCACGCGGGAGCTGTTGTTGTGAACCTGAATTAGATACCCCCGTTCTCGCCACGCTTACCCACCGGCTGGTCGTTGCCCCTGCGAGTGCTAAGCCGAACTACTCTCCATCACCGGCCATACAGCCATTCGAACGTCGTACCAGCAAGCACAACGAGCGCTATATACGTGGCGGAACGAAGAATTGAAAAAGCAAAGCAAAATTCCCAAACCGGGACTCGAACCCGGGTCGCGTGGGTGAAAGCCACGTATCGTAACCGCCTAGACTATTTGGGAGCACCTTCGATTAACCAAAACAAACGCCAAACAAAAGGCCAAACACACGCATACTCACACACAACCAAGCGCACCCCACCAAGGCCACGCACATTGCATCCAGCACCTTCAAAGACCTTTACCACGCAGGAGCTGTTGTTGTGAACCTGAATTAGATACCGCCGTTCTCGCCACGCTTACCCACCGGCTGGTCGTTGCCCCTGCGAGTGCTAAGCCGAACTACTCTCCATCACCGGCCATACAGCCATTCGAACGTCGTACCAGCAAGCACAACGAGCGCTATATACGTGGCGGAACGAAGAATTGAAAAAGCAAAGCAAAATTCCCAAACCGGGACTCGAACCCGGGTCGCGTGGGTGAAAGCCACGTATCGTAACCGCCTAGACTATTTGGGAGCACCTTCGATTAACCAAAACAAACGCCAAACAAAAGGCCAAACACACGCATACTCACACACAACCAAGCGCACCCCACCAAGGCCACGCACATTGCCGCCTTCAACATTGCATCCAGCACCTTCAAAGACCTTTACCACGCAGGAGCTGTTGTTGTGAACCTGAATTAGATACCCCCGTTCTCGCCACGCTTACTCACCGGCTGGTCGTTGCCCCTGCGAGTGCTAAGCCGAACTACTCTCCATCACCGGCCATACAGCCATTCGAACGTCGTACCAGCAAGCACAACGAGCGCTATATACGTGGCGGAACGAAGAATTGAAAAAGCAAAGCAAAATTCCCAAACCGGGACTCGAACCCGGGTCGCGTGGGTGAAAGCCACGTATCCTAACCGCCTAGACTATTTGGGAGCACCTTCGATTAACCAAAACAAACGCCAAACAAAAGGCCAAACACACGCATACTCACACACAACCAAGCGCACCCCACCAAGGCCACGCACATTGCCGCCTTCAACATTGCATCCAGCACCTTCAAAGACCTTTACCACGCAGGAGCTGTTGTTGTGAACCTGAATTAGATACCGCCGTCCTCGCCACGCTTACCCACCGGCTGGTCGTTGCCCCTGCGAGTGCTAAGCCGAACCACTCTCCATCACCGGCCATACAGCCATTCGAACGTCGTACCAGCAAGCACAACGAGCGCTATATACGTGGCGGAACGAAGAATTGAAAAAGCAAAGCAAAATTCCCAAACCAGGACTCGAACCCGGGTCGCGTGGGTGAAAGCCACGTATCGTAACCGCCTACACTATTTGGGAGCATCTTCTATTAACCAAAACAAACGCCAAACAGAAGGCCAAACACACGCATACTCACACACAACCAAGCGCTCCACATCAAGGCCACGCACATTGCCGCCTTCAACATTGCATCCAGCACCTTCAAAGACCTTTACCACGCAGGAGCCGTTGTTGTGAACCTGAATTAGATACCCCCGTTCTCGCCACGCTTACTCACCGGCTGGTCGTTGCCCCTGCGAGTGCTAAGCCGAACCACTCTCCATCACCGGCCATACAGCCATTCGAACGTCGTACCAGCAAGCACAACGAGCGCTATATACGTGGCGGAACGAAGAATTGAAAAAGCAAAGCAAAATTCCCAAACCAGGACTCGAACCCGGGTCGCGTGGGTGAAAGCCACGTATCCTAACCGCCTACACTATTTGGGAGCATCTTCTATTAACCAAAACAAACGCCAAACAATAGGCCAAACACACGCATACTCACACACAACCAAGCGCTCCACATCAAGGCCACGCACATTGCCGCCTTCAACATTGCATCCAGCACCTTCAAAGACCTTTACCACGCAGGAGCTGTTGTTGTGAACCTGAATTAGATACCCCCGTTCTCGCCACGCTTACTCACCGGCTGGTCGTTGCCCCTGCGAGTGCTAAGCCGAACTACTCTCCATCACCGGCCATACAGCCATTCGAACGTCGTACCAGCAAGCACAACGAGCGCTATATACGTGGCGGAACGAAGAATTGAAAAAGCAAAGCAAAATTCCCAAACCGGGACTCGAACCCGGGTCGCGTGGGTGAAAGCCACGTATCCTAACCGCCTACACTATTTGGGAGCATCTTCTATTAACCAAAACAAACGCCAAACAGAAGGCCAAACACACGCATACTCACACACAACCAAGCGCACCCCACCAAGGCCACGCACATTGCCGCCTTCAACATTGCATCCAGCACCTTCAAAGACCTTTACCACGCAGGAGCTGTTGTTGTGAACCTGAATTAGATACCGCCGTCCTCGCCACGCTTACCCACCGGCTGGTCGTTGCCCCTGCGAGTGCTAAGCCGAACCACTCTCCATCACCGGCCATACAGCCATTCGAACGTCGTACCAGCAAGCACAACGAGCGCTATATACGTGGCGGAACGAAGAATTGAAAAAGCAAAGCAAAATTCCCAAACCAGGACTCGAACCCGGGTCGCGTGGGTGAAAGCCACGTATCCTAACCGCCTACACTATTTGGGAGCATCTTCTATTAACCAAAACAAACGCCAAACAGAAGGCCAAACACACGCATACTCACACACAACCAAGCGCTCCACATCAAGGCCACGCACATTGCCGCCTTCAACATTGCATCCAGCACCTTCAAAGACCTTTACCACGCGGGAGCTGTTGTTGTGAACCTGAATTAGATACCCCCGTTCTCGCCACGCTTACCCACCGGCTGGTCGTTGCCCCTGCGAGTGCTAAGCCGAACTACTCTCCATCACCGGCCATACAGCCATTCGAACGTCGTACCAGCAAGCACAACGAGCGCTATATACGTGGCGGAACGAAGAATTGAAAAAGCAAAGCAAAATTCCCAAACCGGGACTCGAACCCGGGTCGCGTGGGTGAAAGCCACGTATCCTAACCGCCTACACTATTTGGGAGCATCTTCTATTAACCAAAACAAACGCCAAACAAAAGGCCAAACACACGCATACTCACACACAACCAAGCGCACCCCACCAAGGCCACGCGCATTGCCGCCTTCAACATTGCATCCAGCACCTTCAAAGACCTTTACCACGCAGGAGCTGTTGTTGTGAACCTGAATTAGATACCCCCGTTCTCGCCACGCTTACCCACCGGCTGGTCGTTGCCCCTGCGAGTGCTAAGCCGAACTACTCTCCATCACCGGCCATACAGCCATTCGAACGTCGTACCAGCAAGCACAACGAGCGCTATATACGTGGCGGAACGAAGAATTGAAAAAGCAAAGCAAAATTCCCAAACCAGGACTCGAACCCGGGTCGCGTGGGTGAAAGCCACGTATCCTAACCGCCTACACTATTTGGGAGCATCTTCTATGAACCAAAACAAACGCCAAACAGAAGGCCAAACACACGCATACTCACACACAACCAAGCGCACCCCACCAAGGCCACGCACATTGCCGCCTTCAACATTGCATCCAGCACCTTCAAAGACCTTTACCACGCAGGAGCTGTTGTTGTGAACCTGAATTAGATACCCCCGTCCTCGCCACGCTTACCCACCGGCTGGTCGTTGCCCCTGCGAGTGCTAAGCCGAACTACTCTCCATCACCGGCCATACAGCCATTCGAACGTCGTACCAGCAAGCACAACGAGCGCTATATACGTGGCGGAACGAAGAATTGAAAAAGCAAAGCAAAATTCCCAAACCGGGACTCGAACCCGGGCCGCGTGGGTGAAAGCCACGTATCCTAACCGCCTAGACTATTTGGGAGCACCTTCTATTAACCAAAACAAACGCCAAACAAAAGGCCAAACACACGCATACTCACACACAACCAAGCGCACCCCACCAAGGCCACGCGCATTGCCGCCTTCAACATTGCATCCAGCACCTTCAAAGACCTTTACCACGCAGGAGCTGTTGTTGTGAACCTGAATTAGATACCCCCGTTCTCGCCACGCTTACCCACCGGCTGGTCGTTGCCCCTGCGAGTGCTAAGCCGAACTACTCTCCATCACCGGCCATACAGCCATTCGAACGTCGTACCAGCAAGCACAACGAGCGCTATATACGTGGCGGAACGAAGAATTGAAAAAGCAAAGCAAAATTCCCAAACCAGGACTCGAACCCGGGTCGCGTGGGTGAAAGCCACGTATCCTAACCGCCTACACTATTTGGGAGCATCTTCTATTAACCAAAACAAACGCCAAACAGAAGGCCAAACACACGCATACTCACACACAACCAAGCGCACCCCACCAAGGCCACGCACATTGCCGCCTTCAACATTGCATCCAGCACCTTCAAAGACCTTTACCACGCGGGAGCTGTTGTTGTGAACCTGAATTAGATACCCCCGTTCTCGCCACGCTTACCCACCGGCTGGTCGTTGCCCCTGCGAGTGCTAAGCCGAACTACTCTCCATCACCGGCCATACAGCCATTCGAACGTCGTACCAGCAAGCACAACGAGCGCTATATACGTGGCGGAACGAAGAATTGAAAAAGCAAAGCAAAATTCCCAAACCGGGACTCGAACCCGGGTCGCGTGGGTGAAAGCCACGTATCCTAACCGCCTACACTATTTGGGAGCATCTTCTATTAACCAAAACAAACGCCAAACAAAAGGCCAAACACACGCATACTCACACACAACCAAGCGCACCCCACCAAGGCCACGCACATTGCCGCCTTCAACATTGCATCCAGCACCTTCAAAGACCTTTACCACGCGGGAGCTGTTGTTGTGAACCTGAATTAGATACCCCCGTTCTCGCCACGCTTACCCACCGGCTGGTCGTTGCCCCTGCGAGTGCTAAGCCGAACTACTCTCCATCACCGGCCATACAGCCATTCGAACGTCGTACCAGCAAGCACAACGAGCGCTATATACGTGGCGGAACGAAGAATTGAAAAAGCAAAGCAAAATTCCCAAACCGGGACTCGAACCCGGGTCGCGTGGGTGAAAGCCACGTATCCTAACCGCCTACACTATTTGGGAGCATCTTCTATTAACCAAAACAAACGCCAAACAAAAGGCCAAACACGCATACTCACACACAACCAAGCGCACCCCACCAAGGCCACGCACATTGCCGCCTTCAACATTGCATCCAGCACCTTCAAAGACCTTTACCACGCAGGAGCTGTTGTTGTGAACCTGAATTAGATACCCCCGTTCTCGCCACGCTTACCCACCGGCTGGTCGTTGCCCCTGCGAGTGCTAAGCCGAACTACTCTCCATCACCGGCCATACAGCCATTCGAACGTCGTACCAGCAAGCACAACGAGCGCTATATACGTGGCGGAACGAAGAATTGAAAAAGCAAAGCAAAATTCCCAAACCAGGACTCGAACCCGGGTCGCGTGGGTGAAAGCCACGTATCCTAACCGCCTACACTATTTGGGAGCATCTTCTATGAACCAAAACAAACGCCAAACAGAAGGCCAAACACACGCATACTCACACACAACCAAGCGCACCCCACCAAGGCCACGCACATTGCCGCCTTCAACATTGCATCCAGCACCTTCAAAGACCTTTACCACGCAGGAGCTGTTGTTGTGAACCTGAATTAGATACCCCCGTTCTCGCCACGCTTACCCACCGGCTGGTCGTTGCCCCTGCGAGTGCTAAGCCGAACTACTCTCCATCACCGGCCATACAGCCATTCGAACGTCGTACCAGCAAGCACAACGAGCGCTATATACGTGGCGGAACGAAGAATTGAAAAAGCAAAGCAAAATTCCCAAACCGGGACTCGAACCCGGGTCGCGTGGGTGAAAGCCACGTATCGTAACCGCCTAGACTATTTGGGAGCACCTTCGATTAACCAAAACAAACGCCAAACAAAAGGCCAAACACACGCATACTCACACACAACCAAGCGCACCCCACCAAGGCCACGCACATTGCATCCAGCACCTTCAAAGACCTTTACCACGCAGGAGCTGTTGTTGTGAACCTGAATTAGATACCCCCGTTCTCGCCACGCTTACTCACCGGCTGGTCGTTGCCCCTGCGAGTGCTAAGCCGAACTACTCTCCATCACCGGCCATACAGCCATTCGAACGTCGTACCAGCAAGCACAACGAGCGCTATATACGTGGCGGAACGAAGAATTGAAAAAGCAAAGCAAAATTCCCAAACCAGGACTCGAACCCGGGTCGCGTGGGTGAAAGCCACGTATCCTAACCGCCTAGACTATTTGGGAGCATCTTCTATTAACCAAAACAAACGCCAAACAAAAGGCCAAACACACGCATACTCACACACAACCAAGCGCACCCCACCAAGGCCACGCACATTGCCGCCTTCAACATTGCATCCAGCACCTTCAAAGACCTTTACCACGCAGGAGCTGTTGTTGTGAACCTGAATTAGATACCCCCCGTTCTCGCCACGCTTACTCACCGGCTGGTCGTTGCCCCTGCGAGTGCTAAGCCGAACTACTCTCCATCACCGGCCATACAGCCATTCGAACGTCGTATCAGCAAGCACAACGAGCGCTATATACGTGGCGGAACGAAGAATTGAAAAAGCAAAGCAAAATTCCCAAACCGGGACTCGAACCCGGGTCGCGTGGGTGAAAGCCACGTATCGTAACCGCCCTAGACTATTTGGGAGCACCTTCGATTAACCAAAACAAACGCCAAACAAAAGGCCAAACACACGCATACTCACACACAACCAAGCGCACCCCACCAAGGCCACGCACATTGCCGCCTTCAACATTGCATCCAGCACCTTCAAAGACCTTTACCACGCAGGAGCTGTTGTTGTGAACCTGAATTAGATACCCCCCGTTCTCGCCACGCTTACCCACCGGCTGGTCGTTGCCCCTGCGAGTGCTAAGCCGAACTACTCTCCATCACCGGCCATACAGCCATTCGAACGTCGTACCAGCAAGCACAACGAGCGCTATATACGTGGCGGAACGAAGAATTGAAAAAGCAAAGCAAAATTCCCAAACCGGGACTCGAACCCGGGTCGCGTGGGTGAAAGCCACGTATCGTAACCGCCTAGACTATTTGGGAGCACCTTCGATTAACCAAAACAAACGCCAAACAAAAGGCCAAACACACGCATACTCACACACAACCAAGCGCACCCCACCAAGGCCACGCACATTGCCGCCTTCAACATTGCATCCAGCACCTTCAAAGACCTTTACCACGCAGGAGCTGTTGTTGTGAACCTGAATTAGATACCCCCGTTCTCGCCACGCTTACTCACCGGCTGGTCGTTGCCCCTGCGAGTGCTAAGCCGAACTACTCTCCATCACCGGCCATACAGCCATTCGAACGTCGTATCAGCAAGCACAACGAGCGCTATATACGTGGCGGAACGAAGAATTGAAAAAGCAAAGCAAAATTCCCAAACCGGGACTCGAACCCGGGTCGCGTGGGTGAAAGCCACGTATCGTAACCGCCTAGACTATTTGGGAGCACCTTCGATTAACCAAAACAAACGCCAAACAAAAGGCCAAACACACGCATACTCACACACAACCAAGCGCACCCCACCAAGGCCCACGCACATTGCATCCAGCACCTTCAAAGACCTTACCACGCAGGAGCTGTTGTTGTGAACCTGAATTAGATACCGCCGTTCTCCCAGCCACGCTTATACCCACCGGCTGGTCGTTGCCCCTGCGAGTGCCTAAGCCGAACTACTCTCCATCACCGGCCATACAGCCATTCGAACGTCGTACCAGCAAGCACAACGAGCGCTATATACGTGGCGGAACGAAGAATTGAAAAAGCAAAGCAAATTCCCAAAACCGGGACTCGAACCCGGGTCGCGTGGGTGAAAGCCACGTATCGTAACCGCCTACACTATTTGGGAGCA